>PVKE010019009.1:0-28921 GCA_004027555.1 Craseonycteris thonglongyai | reverse complement strand
ATCGAATCCCGGTCCTGGCTGGTGCGGACCCATATGCTGAACTGGGGAGTGCCCCCTGTTCGTTTCTCACCAGGGTGAGACCCTGACCCAGTTCCTGCCCTGTGCAGTCCCGCCCACCTGTGGAATGAAACTATGTGGAAAAACCAATGATGTGCAACTATGGAGACTGCTCTGGGCCCTCCCCCTTCTCTCTGTCTCTGTCTCTGTATCTCTTTTCCTGTCAAAAACAATAAAAATAAATCATTAAAAAAAAAAAGAAGTAGAAAGAGAAACCCATCTCTTGATGGGAGGAATGGCAAAATCACATTGCACAGGGGCATACATACAGGCAGGGAGAAATCTGTGGTTAGTCTTTTGGTTTGGGGTTTTTTGTTTATTTCTTTTGTTGTTGTTGTTGTTCTGTTTTTGCTACCTACCTCTATCATATTTTGTCTTGGACAGAATTTCTTACAAAAATATATTGTGGTTGCTATAAGAATATATCTGGAAGACTTTCAACCATAGGAACATAATTGACCACAGACCCAGCGACTATACTGTACTTCGAAATCCATGGTGATATTTGGAGTGAGGCTAATGACTGGTGCCCATGACAGGGTGTGGCAGAGACACTAAGGCGGGCTCATTCCTGCCCTAGGACAGCTGACTTTGGCTCCAGGACTCCCCAGTGCCCTAGTCAAACCCTCCATAGATTGCATGGCAGACTGGCCCATTTCTGCTGACCCTCCCTCCCCATTTCCTTCACTCAGGTCTGACTTGCATCATGGTCTGAGGACTCTCCCAGGGCTTATCTAGTTCTCTTCCTGTTGTCTCCTGCAGGCATTTTCCCTAACACAGACATTGCACATTTTGTTCTCAAATCATCCACACTAACATGCACTAAATTCTTCAATCCTCTGTAATATGACCTCTCTCTACAACTCAATTATGTTCCCTCTTACATTCCACATCATCTCTTAAGGGCAGCTAAAATGGGCTCTGGGCTCAGACAGCAAGGACAGCGTTGGGCTGCTGAGGATAACTGGGGTTGCTTCCAGGAAAGCAGTTCTTGTGACAGGTGTAACTACATCCCCATGATGCCTCCTTGGCAAAGATTGGCTGTGTTTCAACAGGAGTGGGGTCCAAAATTTTTCATTCCTCTCTTATATGAATGTCACAGTTTTATTCATAAGTACTTAAACTAGATACCATTAATAAACACCAACAACATGCTGTACATTACAAGCACTTTGAAAATACTATCTCTACTTCCCTCATCTCCAGGAGGTTTGTATTCTTGTCCCCATTTTATAGGTGAAGAAAGAGTGGTTCAGAGTGGTTTCAAGACCTGACCAAGAAAATTGATGCATCCAGGCATGATTTCTATTGTTTGTGTTACTCACAGCAAATTCTACTTTTAAGTTCAAAGAATCAGCGAATCTCAAGGCCCACAGATAGTTAGGAGACCTGAGCTTTGATTCCAACTCTGCAGAGGCCAGAAGGTTCATCCTCCAAAGAATCCAGCATCCTGAAGCCAGACATCGCACGCACTCCCAAAGAGGCCTCCACACGTACACCCTCAGGGCTGCCTGGCATATTCTTTTCATTCTTCCCTGACACTTGGTATTTTCCCCCAAAACCCTTGACTTGGAAAACCACTCCTCCTCATTCACCATACCCTGCCTCAAAGGCGGCTGCCCTGCTCCCAGCCATCTGACCACAGTTCCATCCCCACGCAAAGGTGACTGGCCCAGCTGCGTTCTGAGTCAGTCGACCTTCTCCGCCTCTGGCTCACAAACAGCTTGCAAAGCGCTTTTAGCCAAGCTTCCGACAATTTACAACCAGAGCAGGGGCTGTCACAGATATTTGATGCCTCCATCAGGGCCCGGGGCTCATTCATTAGCAGCCTGGGAAAACGCAGAGGCCTTGGCCTAAGGACAGTTTCCATCCCTGCCCAGCCTGAGAGCCCCCACAGGGCAGCAAGAGGCCAGACACAGTAGCCTGCCTCTTCCACTTACTGGAGGCTGGCTCCCTCCTACCCTCTTTTATCACACCTGCTCTCCCAGCTCTGCCACAGGGACCACACCAAGAGCCCTGAGAAGGAACAAATATTCAGGGACGGCGTTATTAGAGACGGTGGCAGCAGCAGTCTTGTCATTTGGTGTGGTTTTGACCTGTCAGTCTGCGTCCACGCTGGCACCGTGGGACTGGAGAAGGTGGGAAGGAGGTACGATGGTGGGTGACGCTGGATCAGGGTTTCCTAGCCCCTGAAGTATGCAAATGAGTCTAGGTTTTGGAGTAAAGAGCTCCTCTTTCAGGACTTCAAGGGAAGGAGCCCTTTTTCTGTCCTTCCTCATAGCTTGGCTTTCATGGGATGGCTGCAGGTTATTCTCCCTGGAGAAGGCCATAGGAGGGACTTGAACTACCTTCAGTAATAAATACAACTAGTCCAGTTATTGTCCAGCATTGACCTTCAGGGATAATTTGGAGAGATTATCAGGAGCAGGATTCTGCATGGGCTTGCCTGGACAGTCTAAAATATTAAAAATGTCATTTTGCCCATTAATGTAGAATGCAGTCTGCAAACTGTCATTCCACACATCAGGGGACTCTGGACTGGAGGAAGCCACAGTGTGCACTTAACAGAACTGCCCCCAGAGGGAGAAGGCTGACAAGGAAGCACAGTCCTCCCCAGTCACTGCTACCCAGAGTTCTCGCTGCCCCATCCCATCCCCCCATCTCTCAGGGGTGGGGAACAGAAAAGCAGAAGGGCCTAGAAGGGCAGTATATTAGGAGAGGAATTCCCTCAGATACACTAGATGGAGCCACCAAGAATGCTAGCAAAATTTTAGATTTTCAAAGAACGTAGAATTATGACTCTGCATATCATCTCTATTCCGCCTCCAGGGCCCAGACTTCTCTTAACAGAGGTGGGTTCCATTTATGTGGGTAGTGGTGTGGAAGTCACAATGAACTACCATGGCAACAATCTCTGCTCATCAAACAGGCTCTGAGGTTAGGGTTGGGATAGGAACTTGTCACATGGTCAAGGCTATCGCTGACTTGATCAGGGCCTCATCAGGAAGCGGGTGGCAAAGTAGGGTAACTCTAGGGGAGGTTTAGTAAAGGGGTTATTACAAATGTACACATAGAGTGTATGGAAATCTCAAGGGATCGTGCACTATCTCAGGGATAGTAAAAGTGGAGCTTCCTTACCATCTCCAGGCCTGGAGGAGCCAGGGGAGGGGGCAGTTCCTGAAACCGGACCCTAGGGACAGAGCGTACTGTGTTCAGAGGGCTGCCTTCTAGAAAGTGAGACCTTCAGGAAGTGGAGGGACGGAGGGAGCCAGTGAGATAAATACTCTGACTTGATTCCCCCACTCCTTCTAGGCTCCCCATCAGCCAACCAGAGCTGCAGGGCCAAGAGGCTGGTTGATATCCTGATAGGTCAGTTTCCTGGGGCACAGAACAGGGTGAGGGGGCTGGAGGCTGGATCTGAAGGGGCAAGGGGATGTGTCCAGAACAGGGCTTAAGGGTTTCAGTATCAGATTCAAGGCCACACAGAGTCTTGGCATTATGCAGGGCATGCCAATTAGGAGAACAGGAAGGCATTCATCAGCATAACAAAGGAATTATATTTCTATTGCTTGTCCCAGACAATCTTTGTCTAGGGTCCTTTGTCCTTTGCATAATCACACTATGCATTGTATGTGTGTCCAAAGTCACCTGGAGTTTAAAAAGTCAACTTGCAAAACCAGTCAAAGATGAACTCAGAAGGAGACGCTCTCCATGGGAACACCTGATAGTGAGATCGGCTCTGGTCTTCAGCATTGTTCCGGACACAGGGCGCTCTCTCAGCAAGGGTCACTGCAGAGTTGCCCTCCCTATCCCCAAGAGGAGCCACCTTCAGACGCCCAAGAAACTGGACACTAGCTGTTCTGAAACCACTGTGAGAGGAAGTTAACCCAGGGAATTACTAAAGTTGTGGCATTTAGACAGAATCTTTAAAAGAAAGACAGGTACTCTTCAAAAATGCTTATTAGGGGCAGCCAGGATGACTCAGCAGGTTGAGTGCTTGCTTTGCAACCCTGGGGACTGAGGATTGAATCCCAGCCCTGGCCCGTGAGGACCCATATGCTGAACTTGGACCTGCTTCCCATGCAGGAGGCCCCCAGCCCAGTTCCCAAGCTGCACGGCCCCACCCACCTGTGTGGAACAAAAACCATGTCAAAAACTGATGATGTACAACTATGGAGACTGCTCTGGCCCTCCCCCTTCTCTCTATCTCTCTCTGTCAAAAACAAAACAAAACAAAAAACCCCAAAAAACAATAAAATAAATCTTTAAACAAAATGCTTATTAGCCTAGAATCACAGAATAGACTGTGAAACAAAGAACAGGTCAAAATACATAAAATAACTTGCATTTCCACTTGTATCTACATTCTCCCCCCGCTTTCATTGCCTTTTGTTTACCTGCAATTAAGTTGTGTAAGATGAATTAATGCTTTGTCTTGTTTTAAGTAAATATTTGGCTTGATTTGTTCATATTACTGTTGGTGTGTTTCTCTAGAATCTCCTAGTTACGAATCCTAAGTTTCAAGTGTCTATTATAACTGCTAACTAATAAACAGCACCATCTTGCCACTGATGGCAATGAATAAAGGAAAGGCACAGCCCAGAGGCGACCCTATCGTACTTTACACCAACAGCGATGAACATGTTATAGAAGAGAGAAAAATAAAAATATTTTTTACCATAGTAAGAAAGTGGAGAAGGGAGACAACAAAGAGAAAAGAAAATGAAAGGGAGTGGGGGAAAAAATGTAAGGAACAACCCATCAATTAAATTGACAGTTCAAATCTATTTTCATGAGCCATGTCCCAATGCCCATTATTCTTCAGTTTCACCAAAGAATAATCAGAGAGGCCAAAGGGCAAGGACCACAAGGAGGGGAGATGCCCAGCGCATGTCTCGGGTAGTGAATACCTGAAGGTGAACTTGGTGCAAGTAGCAGGGTTGTCATTAATGTCTTCTACCATGAAGGCTATCTGCATGCGAGTCTCCTGACCCCTGAAGGGTCGATCCTTCACCAGAACTTCCAGAGAAATCATGGGGTTTTGTCTTAATTCACCTGCATCTCGGTCTAGCCTGTGGGCCACTTGGATGGTTCCAGTCACTAAGAAAGAAGAGGTTAGAACATGACTTTGGAGAGAAATGAAGAGTAAAGGCAGATGGAGACTTGTAGTGAATTACAAAGAACCTTCTGATATGAGGACAGGCTTACACAGAGAATATCCTCATACAAACACATTTTTCTAAAATGTAGTCTCCTGTATTAGACATTGATTGGGGTGTCTGGCCTGACCCTTCTAGAACTTTTCACCCCCAACTTCAGGGCTGGGCCCCTGGCAGCAGCCTATGCCCATAGTTGACTGGACTAGTGGCCAGCTGACTCCTGCCTGACCCACTGAACTCCCCTACTGGAGAATATGTACCTGAGAGACACAGGCTGGGCAACCAGGCAGGTTAACAGTGGAGCTGCAGGTAAGAGGCCAGAACTCTTAACTGCGCAGGTCACTGGAACAGCGCTGACCACCATACTCTTTCTCGTGAGATACCCAGTATTCCATGGATATGTGTCCCTAGCATTGTTTCCCCTCTTGCTTGGTTTGACTTACCTTCATTTCTGTTACTTACAACCAAAGAGTCTTAAATATGCCCCCCCCCCAAAAAAAACCAAATAAACAAAAACAAACAAAAAAACACTGTATTTGTTAAAATTTCAATTTTTCAAAACTAGAGTGAACAGAATTCTGAACTGTGGCTGTCCATCCCTGCACTATTGGTTGGCTGAGTGAGGTCCTTGATCACAGAGCACTCAGAAGTTTCAGAGGTAGAGCATGGTTATTGGCTTTGCCCGCCTCTCCTGGGAGCAGGTATCCTTTGCCCTAAACCCTATGAGGCAAATGACACTGTCTTTCTGGGGTTGTACAGTGCTGGCCTCTACAGAAGCATTATATAAAGTGAAGTCCATTTTGGGTGTCGTGATAGGAATTCATGAGGTGGTACAGTCTAGAAGTGGTTAAGAGAGCAGGCTCTAAGGCTGAGTGGCTTTGGTCTGCACCTTTGCCTTACAACCTACAAGCTGTGAAACCTTGCACAAGTCACTTAACCTGTCTGAGTCTCTCACTAAGCCTTTGCTTCCTCGTGTGTCAAATGAGGATTATGATCATTTATTTGGTTGCTGTGCTGAGGACTTAAGATGGAATGCACACGGATCATTCAGCATAGAGCATGGTTTGTACTAAGATCCTAATAAAAGAAGGCTATTATAGGAGGGAGAACTCTCCTTCTCTGTACTGAGACACTTAAATGGAAAATAACTCCCAGAAATCCAATGGATTGACCTAAATCAATGGGGTCAAATACATTACCCACTAGCCACATGTGGCTCTTTAGCGCTTGAAATGAGGCTAGTCCAAATTGATAGTTGTAGTAAATACAAAATACACAACAAACTTCAAAAACTTGGTATAAAAAAAAAAAGTAAAATATTACATTAATAACTTTTAAATATTGACACGTTAAAATGATATTTTGAATCCGATGGATTAAATAAAATGCCTTATTTAAATAAATTTCACTTGTTTATTTTTACTTGTTAAAAATGTGGCTACTAGAGACTTTTAAAAGACTTATGTGGTTTCCATTCTGTTTCTATTGGACAACACTGGTCTAGACTCTCTTCAGAAGACTTCAAGGTCCTCTCAGGATAGAGAACTCACCCATTCTTACATAAGAACCTGCCTCAACAGTGAAGCAGTAATACATCTGTGGACATGGGGCCCTGTTAAAGTTTCCCCAAACTGCATGCCAGCTGCTTTTAATATGCCTATTACCTTGGTAACATAAGGTATTCTAGACAGAAAGGCATGCCCAGATCAGAAGACATAAAATATTTGAAAAATGAACCATTTGGCTGAATTAAAGGATGCATATGAATGGGGTGTGTGTGTGTGTGTGTGTGTGTGTGTGTGACTTACACTGATTTATCATAAAATAGCTGTTAACAGTAATGATGCTGTAGAAGAGGAAGCTGGTAAAACCTTTATCATCAGGATCCTCAGCTGTGACATTGGCCACGATGGTTCCCGGACTCAGCTCCTCTGGAATCACATACACTCGCGTTGTGCTGCAACAGAAATACAGCAGACACAGCTCATTTTCAGGGGCATGGGGAGGGTGGAGTCTGGAAGGTGGGTATTTTTGTGAATGCTAAATATAGCTCTGAGCTGTTGAAGTTGCATCAACATGCCCGGAGGGAGAACTCAGCAGCTGAAAGGAGAGGAGGCCTGCTTTTGTATTTCCAAAGATCACATCCCTTTGGCTGCAAAGCAAGTGCAACACTGTTATTGCGGTGATTTACATCCGCCACAGTGCCTGACTTGACCCAGTCTGATGCCATTTCAGATAAGCATCATCATCTTTAAAAATAAAGATTGTTGGTCTGTCCAGTCATCCTTTCTCTTTCTCTTAATTCTTGTGCAAAATTTCCTGAATTATTTTTAAAATCTATCTGGATATAATGTTCAGAACTATAGGTTCCTGATTTCTGTCCCATGGCAAGCACCAAAAGCCAGATAAATAGTTGGTAAACCTCTATTCTAGTGCCTCTCCTTGGTTTTTAGTTCTTCCTTGTTCTCATTCTCTCCCCACCCCCACCCCCCTCAGGAGCCAGAACTTAGCTACAGACTTCTTGCACCTTTCCAAGTATAATCATGAGGTCAGCTCTCTGAATAGATAGAAACGAGCCCCCCTGACAGAAGCCAAGGTCAACACACGGCCAAAGGTGGCTGCTACAAGATAAACCCAAATCGCCAATTCACCTATCTTCCTCAGACCTCCACTGTCTTTGGAAAATGCCAGTAATAAGACAGATAGGTTTGAAACTTTAACTACACAACTTGGGTAAATTGAGTAATTTTGAATGCACTAAGGGAGGCTTATTGTTTAAAATAGACTTGCAGAAAGTCCTTTTACTGAGGGAAAATCATTTCAGTGGGGTAAATAGTCACCTTTAATTTTTCAGTTTGTTAAGTATGGGTTTTCCCATGGGGGATCTTCAAAGGGGGGAGACTACACCTAGACCTAAATGATGGTATTCATTTCATGAGCTCAGAATGCTTCTGCAGTTTGTTCTCATCATCCCTGTAGGGTAGGTGGGGCCAGAGGTAGGAGAAAGGAGAGGGAACCTCCAGCTAGAATCAGTCGGGCAGAGAAAGCCTGGACCCAGGCCCTCTCCAAGCAGGGCTCCCCCTGGGCCTGCCCCCCCCACCCCGCCCCACACACACACACTCGTGAAGTGACCTCCTGCAGGTCCATTCCATTGTTGGAGGACAGTAATCTTGTTCAGAACAAGAGGCCATCCAGGCGCTCTGGGCCTCTCCCATCCAGTGTCTCATGAAGCAGCCCCTAATCCATTTACTTACCACACACACCCTCTTCTCAGGGAATCCACACTATGCCCATTGATAGGTCCAGGAGTAGACAGGGAGGTGGGACCAAGGAGGCAGGGGTGGCAGGAACCCACACCAGAGCCAGAAGAGAGAGGGCATGGCCCCAGCTCCTAAGGCTGGCTTAAACCCTCATGTGGTCTGAGAGCCCATTTCTAACCTGTTACATTATTTTCTTTGGGTACTTGGAGTGGGTTCTGTTAACCTCCAACAAGAGGATCTCCACCATCACAGCCTAGCCCCTGCTACTCCAAGTGTGTGGTCCCCGCATTTCTAACAGGCTCCCTGAGGGTACAAATGCCACGCCAACTCCAGCCCATGGAATCAGAATCTGCATTTTCACCAGATGCCTGGGCGACTGGTGTGCACTTTAAAGTTTGAGCAGCTCTATTATAAGGAGTCACCGGAGGTGACAACCACAGGCTCCCAGCCTCTCAGAGGACAGACCCAGGACCTCTTGGGAGAGAATCCCCTCCCTCTCACCATTCCCTAAGTCAGTGGTTCTCAGCTGGGGACAATGATGTTGGTTGTTACTAGAGGTGGTGGCTGCTGTCGGGATCCAGGGAGCAGAGGACAGGGCTGCTGCTAACATCACACAGTGCACAGCACCACCTCCCATTCACAAGGAAGTACCCAGCTCAAAATGTCAGTCATGCCGCTGTTTAAGACGTCTTTTCTGCAGGCTCCTGTCATCCATGCTGGGTGCCCCAGTCCTGTGAAGGGACTGGTCAGGCTATTGGTGAAGGCACAGACCCTCAGGTAAGACACTCTGCCCGTGGCTGACCTGGTATTAAGGCTGGGATTCCAAGACCCAAGTGTGAATAAGATATCATTTAATGTAAAGGTGCAGCCTCAGACCACAGTGAAGATCTATTCACAGCACACTGAAGCCAGCAGTCCTGCCGCCACCTGACAGGGTATAGCTCTCATACCAGCTACATCCCTGCACTTCTTCCCCGTCACAGGGGACCGCAGAGCCTGGGAGATGGGTAGACAAGGGCCAATGGCCATACTCCTGGGAAGAGGGTGAATCCTGGGTGACCTTGATGACTCCATCACTATGAATGAGTATTCAGTAAGTGCATAACGTGTGTATACAGTGCCAGGCACCAAGTTGAAAAGGACTGTGAGTAAATACAAAACAAATGGGCAGAAGGGAAGAAAGCCTACCTTCCCAACTCTAAAAAAGAGTGCTCTGCACAAACAATAGCAAGCCTTGTGCTTGCCATGTAGACAGTAAATGTAAGTCCGGTACTTCTATAATAGCAGAGTCTTAGGGTGCACATCATGAGTCCAGAAAGCATTCTGATGTTTGTTACCACCCAAGGGTACAATGGGGAGACATTTTCAACAACAAAAATAGTGCTTGCTTTGGCTGTAGTAATTGTAGGACCTTAACAAATAGTGAACATAGAAGAGTTGTTTCCACATTTCACATTCCCACTTTACACTCAAACTCAGTATACTTGATCCGTGGAGGTTTTCATTTTGTAAATCCCGCATTCAACGATTTAGGGTTAGTGTTCACACTGATTGGAGGGTCATGGTTCAAGAGAACCACAAAAGCCCTCAAATTCAGCACCTTGTTTGAAACTGAGCAAACTCTCAAATCGCAGGTGGCTGAGGAACTAAGCTGCCTCTGAGTGAGCAGCCTGGACAATGTCAGGGCAGCCATTCTGCCAAGTCCCCCTTCTAGAATACAGGCTCTCTCTGACCCATCTCTACCACCAGCCCTGGAACACTGAAATAAACTGCTTTTTAAGAAATGGTCACATAGGTCATGTTCCCTGTCTAGAATGGAGCCTAACAAAGTTTCATCTCTAAAACCAAAAATGAGAACCAGAGTTCCAGACTGATCTCTGGGCCCCCAGCAACCAGCCAAGGTCACACCCTCTTTCTGCTTTATTTTGGAATATGGAGTCCAAACCAGATGGTCCACCAGTTCTCCCCCTTGGGAGAAATTATTTCCCCCTTCACAGCCCCATTAGCCTGCCTTCCCGCCTCACACACTGGGATGGGGGCACTGCAGGATGCATCGCTCCAGCCCCACAGGCCTCTCCTTCCTCTGGGGGCTGCTGATGAGTGTGCGGTGCTGAGTGGGCCAAGAAGGCTGCTTGAATCCTGGCTGGGATGTCACAACTGCTCACAGACCACCTGGACTGCACTCCTGGAGGAACTTGTCAGCAGAAATGTACGGCACCATCCTTCCGAACTTAACGTGGCAACAGGCAGAATGGGAGTGTATCTGCTGCTGCTCCCTCCACATCAATGCTCAGCTGTGGACCATGTTAAAACCAGAAGTTTCAGAACTGTGGTGTTTTGCCAAAAGGCACCAGGTTAGCCTAGGAACGGGGTGGCTTAATGCCTCCCAATCTCAGAATACTTTTGCAAGCATTCTACATACTTCTGGGCGGTGGCTTTTTGTTGTGGAGTTTCCTAGGCTGAATTTATTCCCAGTCATTGATGCAGTTAACTCCAGGCAGGTGATTTTATCAGTTTCCTTGTAACGGACCCCAGAGCCCATCTCAGCAACTGAGGTGGGCACGGTCTTAGACAGTGAGCCAGGCTGTTTGCAGGGTCATATGCTAGCTCAGAATCCCATCTCCCCCTCTGACAGGCTCGGGCCTCCTCTAGCCCAGGCACATTCCCACAGACTGCATCCACCAGGGGCATTTACCTGCCTCACTTCTGCTGGCTGTAGGCGCTGCCAGGCCGGGCCAGACCCCGACTGGATGCACACCGACAGGACTGAGAGCACCCAGCAGTGCACAGGCCCGTTGGAACAGCTCTGTCCTCAGTCAGAGAGGATGACGTGCTAAGAGTGAGCTTTCACGGAGTCTTGACTGGTGGTGAGTTCCAGGACTCTGCTATTATTAGTGTAGAGTACTCTATTATACGAGTACCTGTCTTACATGGTGCTTGCCCCTTATGCACGAGGAACTCATTCCAAGACCCCCAAAGATTGTGCTGAACCTTATATATACTATATTTTCCTTATACATAACTACCTGTAATAAAGTACAATTATAAATGAGCAGATAGAGGATTTGTTCCTATCCTAGATCTCAGCAACCTTAGCATACAATTTTCTTTTCTTATTAGGTCCAAAACTTTCACCTTTTTACTTAAAGGAAGTGCTTTCCCACCTCTCTTTGGCATATCTGATTACCACCATCTGCTCTCCTGCTTTGGGGCCATTGTTAAGCAAAATAAGGGTTACTGGAGCACAAGCACTGAGATGTCCCCACAGTCACCTAATAGCTGAGATGGCTCCCCAGTGACTCGGGTGGGGAGGGGATCCAGTGTGTGGATATGCTGGATGACAGCCGCCTCACATCCCAGGCAGGGCGGAGCCGACCTCGTGGCCTTTCACCACTACTCAGAATCATGTGCAATTGAAAACTTAAGAATAGTTTATCTCTGGAATCTTCCATTTACTATTTTTAGACCACAGTTGACCTGGGTAACTGAAACCATGAAAAAGCAAACCCATTGCTAAGGGGGCACCACCGTGTTTATCTTCTCCATATGCCCATTGGCCAGCCTTGCACCAGGGCCATCCTGTCTGGCCCCGCCCACTTTCTGTCCAACCCACAATCCTGTGGTGCATGAGGATGCGGGGGTGCAGAGGTGGGAGCAACAGGAGATGAAGTCCAGAGGCCCCGGTAAAGGACATGGAGGGTCTCCGGCCTCTTCTCTCTCCTCCAGGCCAGCACAGGGCGCCCCCACCCCGTCTTGTATTAAACGGGCCATGAGAGAGCTGTGCCTGCCCCTGAAGCCCTGACTGCCCGCAGGCCTACCTGGTGAAGCGTGGGGTTTCATCGTTGATGTTCACAATGTTCACCTGCAGGGATGTGGAGGCTCTGAGCCCGTGGCTATCTCGCACTTCCACAATGAGATGATAACTGTCAGGGGGACAGCCCAAGGGAGGGGATTCAGTTTTGCTGACACTACCTTAAAGTGGGGTGGGGGGAAAAGCCCCTCCAGATGCTCCTGCCGAGTCAGAACTGCTATGTCCACCCTTCTGTCCCTGACCCTAAAAACCCACTCCCGCATTTCTCACTCACAGCCACTACCTCACCAAGAGGCGGCCCAGGCCCACCCTGTGGCGCACTCTGTCCCCATCGGCCCTCATCGGCCCTCACACCATCCCTGCAACGTGTGTATTCCGCCCACAAGAGGAAACCGAGGCTCCCATGGAGCAAGTAACTAGGCCTGGTCCTCACACGATGCAGAGCCAAGAGCCAAACCCTGGTTGACCCCAAAGCCTGCGTGTTTTCCTCCTCACACCCTGGACTGTGCCCACATCGTTTCGCAGAGGCCTGCTCACGTCCACCCTGCTGCTTTCACGCTAGCAAACAGCTCTGACAGCCGCCTCTCCCAAGCCAGCAGGGCATCTGAGGCAATCCTCCAGAAGCTTTGCAAACCTCCCACACCTGCATTCTTATTATCTGGAGAGGAAGATTCTGGATGGGGAAGGAGGCCTTCCAGATAACTCCCTTATTCCCTTTGGGGGCTCGCTACCCTCTGACCTCGGCAGGATGGCAGCAAACTGCTCAAGGTCTCCCTAGCTGGCCCTAAGCGGCACTATGCCTCCTCCTTGCCCCTCCAAGAACGAGAACTTGGAGCGAGGTAACTGGCAAAGGCTACCTGTTGTGTCCTGCTTCAAAGTCGAATTCTGTTGTGGAGAAGAGGGTCCCGTTAGCAGTCATTATGAAGCTCTTTGTGGGAGAAATCAAGAAATACTAAAAAACAAGTTAAAAAAAAAAAAAGAAAGAATGTAAATAAAGCCCATGGAACATTCTTGATGCATCAGGAAGAAGCCCAACTGGGCAGTTCTCAGATTTACTGGTTCTTAAACCAAGAAACTTCTGTATCTGTTGGTCTGAGCCTCTGACCCTGATTAGCCACACCCTGGGAAGCTGGTCTCTGCATCCTGCTTCAATTATAGTCCTCTGTCTGCTTCTGAGTCCAGTCTCCTATCCCTGTCACCTCATTCTCACTTCTGTTTTTTGAGACAACTTCTGGCTTTAATTCTATGTCTTGGCTTTACCTAAAACTATAAACACAGCTACCATGCATTAGGTGATATGATACTCAAGTAAATGAGATCTGGTCTCTACTCCTAACAAAACTTAAGAGATTTTGGGGCACAAAAATGTTCACAGGCATCATTCATTGAAATAATGGAAGGGCAAAAGAAAGAAACAAGTGTGAGAGAGAATGAAACTTAGCAGAGCCAAGGGTGGAAACTTTTTTTTTTTTTAAGATTTATTTTTATTGTTTTGACAGAGAGTGAGAGAGATACAGAGACAGAGAGAAGCGGGAGGGCCCAGAACAGTCTCCATAGTTGCACATCATTGGTTTTTTCACATAGTTTCATTCCACAGGTGGGCGCGGGGTTGCACAGGGCAGGAACTGGGCCGGGGTCTTCACCCCAGTGAGAACTAAATTGGGGGCACTCCCCAGTTCAGCATATGGGTCCACACGGGCTGGGGCCGGGATTCAATCCTCAGTCCCCGGGGCTACAAAGTGAGCGCTTAACCCACTGAGCTATCCCGGCTTCCCATTAGGTTGGAATCTTGTTTGGAGATTGTTTTAAAATCTGAGCTCAGGGCTGTGACCATTGGTCAAGTCTTTTCACACCTTGGGGAGTTGAAAGTCTTCTATCTCTTTGGCTCCCAGGGCCCAGCCCAGCTTTCTGGATGGCCCTCTGCCCAGCACCACTTGCTCTGACAGGAACACTGGCTTATTTGCCCAGCCCTGGAAGGGCCAGCTTATAGGAGGACCACCCCATGCTCTCCATAGTACCTGTCAAGTTTGTGACCTTGCTCCCATGTTGGAGTCAACAATGCAGGAGAAGAATGTAGATCACAAGAGCTGAATTCAAGTTTTGGTTCTTACCACAGGATCTTGGGCAAGTTCCTTCCTTGCCTGCAATTTGGAGATGATATTACCAACTACTTGTCCATATTATTGTGAGGATTAAATCCAAATGCACACTATAAAATGTGAAGAGCCACAGGCACCCTCGAGGCTCACGTGCATAGGTATATCCATTTGTTCCAAAGGACTCTAAGGTTAGAAGGTTTCATGATGTCCTACTAGGGTGAGCGACAATCCCTCCTCAAGGCCTTACATCTCTGGATCAGATTATCAATGGAGGTTTTACAACCAGATTCACAGCTCTTCAAAGTCTAGAATCAAAGGAAACACCAGCTAAGGCTTCCAACCCAGTGATTTGCTATGTTGTGATCACAGCTGAGCTCCCCATAGGAGAAGAGAAGATGCACAGAAAACAGATTAAAGGTCTCCTTTGGGGCCAGTATAAGGTTTTTAAACCATTTATTAACTTGTTTACCTTTCAGTTATTATTTAATAACACTTTCCTAGTTGTAATGAACATTTGTATTACACAAAAATTGGGAAAGACAGAAAATCATGAAAAAGAAACTCAATATTTAGTCACCTATAAGATCTCATCATTTTCATGGATAACTTTGTTTTTTTCTATGCAAACAAATACCCTCCAAAAAACTGGGATAATGTTCTAATCAAAATGATAATACCTTGGGGAAGCCGGGATGGCTCATGGGTTGAGTGCTTGCCTTGTAGCCTGGGGGTCTAAGGATTGAGTCCTGGCCCCGCCCATGTGTACGTATATGCTGAAGTGGGATATGCTTCCCGTGTGGGAGGCCCCCAGTTTGGTTCCTGCCCTTCATGGTCCCACATCCACCTGTGGAATGAAACTATGTCGAAACTAATAATGTACAGTTGTGGAGACTGCTCTGGGACCTCCTACTTCTCTCTGTCTCTCTGTCAAACAACAAAATAAATATTTTTTTAAAAGGAAAAAATAGGGGAAGCCGGGATGGCTCAGTGGGTTAAGCGCTCACTTTGCAGCGCTGGGGACCGAGGATCGAATCCCAACCCTGGCCCGTGCAGACCCATGTGCTGAATTGGGAGCTCCCCCAGTTCAGTTCTCTCTCTGTCTCTGTCTCTGTATCTCTCTCTCTCTGTCAAAAAAATAAAATAATTAAAAAAAAGAAAAAGAAAAATATATCTTGTTCTTTTCATTTATGGCTTGAACATTTCCCCATATTATATTTTACAGCCTGGTTGGTTGATGACGGCACAGCATTCTACTGTAGGGGGTTATTGCACTAAGTCTTTCTTGCTGGTCACTTAGGTGGTTCCCACCCATTTTTGAGAAGAAATATGTGGGCAATGGCAAGGAGTACTCTTCTCCCAGCACCCCTCCCCCAGCTGTAGAAGCACCTTGGCAGCACTCAGAGTGTGATGCTTACATCCCAAGCCCCCACTGACTCTCTAGCACCTGCCTGGGCAGCAGCGGCCTAGCCGGTGGCCACCGCACAGGAAGCAGTTCTGCGGCTTTGAGCAGAGCTTCTCCTGCAGAGGATCCCCATGTATCCATAGATCAGAGGCTCAAGCTGCCTGTGGGGAATGGCAGGGCTTATAGACCCAAGGGGGCACTTACTACATGCACCTGAGTGGGGATGCTTTTCCACATGTGTTTTTAAGTGCTTTAGGAGATAGGACCCCATTTCTGGTTGATCCTCAACAGTGCGCGGTCTCGGAATACAGAGATAACAGACAGGTTTTACTCTCCAAAAGCTTGTGGTCAGCCGAGGGAACATACACAGAGGATGTGGGAGAGGTGCTCTGAGAGGGTTAACATTAGCCTATGATGGGAACAGGACAGTAAGACCCATTTGGAATGAAAAAGTCACCAACTGGGGCAGTCGAGTTAAGTGCAGTGGCTCCGGAACCAGACTGCTGAGTTCGAATCCTGGTTCTACCACTTTCCAGCTGTGGGAGCTTGTGCAACAGAGTAATAATAAGGCACATCTCATGGGGTAATTATGTAAAGTTCTAGAACAGCACCTGACACGTGCTAATTAACTACTACTGTCCAGTTAGAACGTAAGATCCATGAGGAAAAGGGCTCCATTTTATTCACTGCTATATCCCTAGTACCTAACATATAATAGATGCTTGATTAATATTAAAATGTTAAATATTGGGTTGGGTTTTTTTTCTTGCTTATTTCCCACCTGAGACTAGCATTCTCGCCTTAAAAAATCTTAAAATCTTGAAAAAGGCAACAACAAAAATCTTGCCAAACTTTTTTTTTTAATTTGTTTGAATTTGGTAATACTAGTCTTGGTTATGAAATCTTCTCCAGTTTGCCTACAAGTCTCAGCAAGACAGAAAGACAAAACAGCACCAGACAGAAAGGGTAAAACTGCAAAACTAGGAACATGGGGGATTTCTTTTTAATTTTTGTTAAGAGGCTGATTTCCTGGAATCCTGATTGTTATTTTTCTTTTAGAGTCAGGCTAATTTTCTTTATCCCTGAATCGGTGAGCTTGTGGTAATGGGAATAGCAGTTTTGTACTTACATAGAAAGGAGATAATATCCATAGACTAAAAATATTGTGTCATGTGGCCATTTGCCAGCAACTCAGAAAGCTTTCTGTAAAACCTGGCATTCTCCCCCTTTTTTAAAGGCTTGTTTAATCAAAGCTGCTCCCTTGATATTCATTCTTGGAAAACAGAAATTAAATAGAATGAAAAGCAACTGCAGCTCCTCATTTCTCCAGTACTGGCTAAGAAAAGTCCTGAGTAATCAGATCAATTCGGTTAACAAATGCTTGTCAGACAAGTTCTCTGGTTTCCCTGCTGGGAATATGCCTTTACCACCACCCCAGGTTTCTCTATTTGCAGCCCCTTGGCAGCTGCGGTTTGCTCACAGACACAAAAGCTTCAGTGTGGAAGACGATGAGCCATGCTTCCTGCCCCATTCACCCTTTATGGTGCCATGGGTGTGGGGAGGAGGTGGGGGAGAGGGAGCTGGTCCATTTCCTGAAATGTCAGGCTCCCTGGGGAAGGCACACCTCCCTCAGGCCAGCTCCCCACTGCAGGCCAATAATGACTCAACCTGTGCCCGTTTGCAGCCATCAGTGGCTTTCATGTCTGCAGTGGAATTGAGCAACAAGAATTCAGCTTCCTGTCTCCTAAGAACAGAGCAGTCATGTTCCCAAAGTGAGGAAAGGAGCCTATTTTCCTCCCAAGTCCGGGGAGCACCCATGACTCTTAACAGCCACTGAGAACATGCCCCAGGCCCACACCGAGGGCCAACAGCACAGGGCTTCATCTTCCAACTGGGAAGTCACAAGTTATAAATATGATGCCACATTCCTGTTATATTTTTCAATGTAAACTGAATATATTTTTTTAAAGATTTATTTTATTGTTTGAGATAAAGTGAGGAAGAGAGGGAGAAAGAGAGAAGAGGGAGAAAGAGAGAAGGGGGAGGGCCCAGAGCAGTCTTCATAGTTGCACATCATTAGTTGTGACATGATTTCATTCCATACAGGTGGACGTGGGGCCACGCACGGCAGGAACCAAACTGGGGGCCTCCCGGGTGGGAGCAGAGAACCTGCGCGTAGAGCCATCCAGATGGCTACCAGTTGTGACACTCTGGTTAGCATATGGGGCTGCACGGGCCAGGGTTGGGAATCAAACCACAGACCTCACAATTGTGAGGCAAGTGCTCAACTGCTGAGCTATCCTGGCATCCCCTGAATATTTTATAAAAGGCTAGACTCCTCTCTTCCCCCTTTTCCACCCCTAACCTAGCTCAGTGGTGGGAGATAGGAGACGGGAATGGGGAGAAAGGGTACCTAGGAGAAAAAAACGAAACAAAAAAAACATGACCATAAAAAAATACCTACTGAGAGCCCTTAACTTGGCTCTATTTTGTGTTGTTTTGGTATGTGGGTGAGCTAAGTGCATTACAGGCAAGTATTTGAATGTTTTCAAAAGACCTCCATTTATAAATGCAGAATGTTATAGATATGTAATCCTTTACTGACAAAGCCGCAGATCCTATCCTCTCCTATTCTGTCATTCTCTCTTTATAATCAGCCTGGGTCCTGTTCTTTGACTCGGGTTCGCTATTCTTAAGGACAATGATCCCCGTGTATTGAGAAAGTGCCTCTCCAGTGTTCAGGGTCTCTCCCAAAGTTCGTGATGTATTTGGAATGGGGGCTGTCCAATACCACTGCTTTCTCCTCTTATTAAGGTGACCAGATTTTAAGATTGGTAAAGTGGGACACCATTGACCGAGGGGAGGGGGTTCTTGATTAAAAATTTGGTCTATCTCCCGCTGTTCCCTAGCTTGTCGTGCATTCTTTCCAAAAATCGGGACTTTTTAAAAACATCGCGGGACGCGGGACAAATTGTTAAAAATCGGGACTGTCCCGCCAAAAGTGGGACGTCTGGTCACCTTATCTTAACAAGAACCTAGAGCAGAATGCATTTTGCAAAAGCTTCCAAGTGTGGCTGAGTTAGCAGGCAGATGCCAGGGGGGCACTGAATGAGGGGTGCGGATCTGTGTGTTTGTGGTGGGGGTGGAGGTGCATGGGGAAGAAAAAGGGTGCTGTCACTCAGGAAATAAATGGATGGGACAACAAAGACAGAATTTTCCAGAACACAGTAGAAGGGGATGAGCAGGAGTTGGGTCAGAGATCTCAGTTCTCACTAGAGTTACGTGGCCCAGCCAAGGCCCAGAAATGTAGAGTTCTCAATGGACCTGCAGCATCTCATCCCAGGACGATCACC
The DNA here is from genome assembly GCA_004027555.1 of Craseonycteris thonglongyai. Classification (NCBI taxonomy): domain Eukaryota; kingdom Metazoa; phylum Chordata; class Mammalia; order Chiroptera; family Craseonycteridae; genus Craseonycteris; species Craseonycteris thonglongyai. The sequence continues at coordinate 9,780 of PVKE010019009.1, read as the reverse complement.
TTACTCCCAGGAAGATTAAGACACAACTTGCTGCCATTTCTCAGAGCCATAACCAGGATGGAGGCGAAGAGAGCATTACTTTCCCTGTTGCCCTCCTGGAGCCCGGTTACCAGCATACTGCTCTTTCCATTTAATCCTTTGTCTGCTCTGGTGAAGACAAAGCACATTTCACTTCATGCAAAAGTCCTTCCCTAAAGGAAAGGGCAGAAGAAAGCCCCTTAATGGGGGAACTGCTGCACTAGATCACTTTGCCTCCAGCTGCGAGGCTGATTAACGTCCTCGGAGTCTGAGGAGGCCGGGTGGCCGTCCTGGTGGCCATTTCCTAGCCGAGGGTGAGCAGGGAGTGTGGGAGGGACTGGGAGGAGCTGGCTGTCACAGCCTCCTTCAGGAGGTGGAGGAAGGGAAGGAAAGGGGGCCGGGGGAAGACATGGTCATTGTTCACATGCAGATCCTCCTGCGAGTCATATCCTGAGCCCACGGTTGCTGCCTGCCTCTGTGCTTCACCTGCACCCCATCACAATACAGGTGCACAGGGAGGGGGAGCTGATGCTGGAATGAGCCTGTGCCATCCAACACAGAAGCCACTAGCCATGGGCACCTGTGACTACTATTTGCAATGTGGCTGGTATGAAAGGAGATGAGCTACATGTGCAAAATACGTGTCTGAAGACTGACTATAGAAAAAGGATCTAAAATATTGCATGAATCAATTTTATGCTGATTATATGTGAAATGATAATTGTTCAGATATACTGAATTACATAAGCTCTATTAAAATTCATTTTACCGGTTTCATTTTACTTTTTTTAATGTGACTACTAGAACATTTAAAATTATATGTGCAACACTCCTTTTTGGCTAGCATTCTTACTCTATTGGGAAATCCTTGTCCCAACATTGTACGACTATATGCTCTTTAAATTTCTCTACAAATGAGGAAGCAAATACCAGGGGCTTCTGTGTGAGCCCCAGTTTTACATTATCTATGACAATTTCACGTCAGTAAGCTCAATAATGGTAGTAGGATTTGTCATGTCAAAGGAGTTGGGGTTTCTGGGGGTATCCTAGAGCTAGTTTCAATTCATCCTTTTTCCTCTAGTTGCTGCCACCAGCAAGGTGACTCCTGGAATCCACCAGGTAAGATGACAGGTACAAACCAAAGTTAGTCGCTTCATGCACATGTTTTGGTGATTATTAAAGTCTGTGCTTATTTGTTCAATTCAGTAATTCTTGAAGGGTAGAGTGCATCAAAATCACCTGGGAAGTGTGTGTTCCAATTCAGCATGCTGATGCAGAGTCCAGAAATCTTCACTTTTAAAGGCAGCCTAGTATGTTCTCCTGCAGGTGCCTGACCACCCTCTGAGAAAGTCATAAGCCAGAGTTCTCACCTTCCTGACCAGAAGAAACTCCCAAACAGTCATAAGCCAGCGTTCTCAGCCTTCCTGACCCAAAGAAACTAGTTCCCAAAGTATTTGGCAAATTCACAGATTCCCAGGCCCATCCCAGACCCCCAGAATCCAGAATAGGAGAGATTTAGGAAGTTTGGGAGACAAGGTCTTAAAGCAGCATCTCTCAGCCCAGGCTGCATAGGAGGTCACCTGGGGGCTTTACAAGCCTGATGCCGGGCCACACCCCAGGCCAATCACATCAGACTTTGAGGGGGTAGGACCCAGATATCTGCGTGTTGTTGTTGTTTTAAGTTCCTCCGGTGGTTTTAATTTACAGCCAAGGCTGAGAAGAACAGGTTTGGTCAATAGCAAATTAACCCATCTCCCTTCTCTTTGTCCAGAGTAAACCATGTCATTTACTATCCCCAAGGGCCCGGAATAAAATGTGGACATATAAAGGCCATTGTATGTCACTTCCTAAACTGTTATTACCTTTTTCAAGTCTGACAAAGGTTTATTCTAGATTATGCTCTCTGCTACTGCAGGCTGGCTGTTGAATTCCTCTGCAGCTGTTTGTTCCAGCACAGGTATGTTAAATGCTTTCTGCTGCAACTGGAAGCGTCCCTTCCCCAAACAACTCCCAAGGGCACTGCAGAAGCCAAGTGGCGGCCACAGAGTTGCAGGCTCCACACCCCTGCAGCTGCTCTCAGCCCTCTTTTGACAGCACGTTTTCTTTTAAGGGAGCAATAGCTGCTGCATGTGCTCCCCACCTGGAGAGCACCCCTTCATCTGAACCTGATCTAGAAGGCGTTTTTAAAGGCACCTCATTCCTTCTGCATAATTGGGAAATACATTAAAAAGAGATTTAGAGGAACCCAGAATGGCTCAGCAGGATAAGTGCTCGCTTTGTAGCCCTGAGGATTGAATCCCGGCCCTGGCTCATATGGACCCATATGCTGAACTGGGGAGTGCGTCCCATGCAGAAGGCCCCCAGCCCAGTTCCCGCCCTACATGCCCGCTCACCTGTGTGGAACGAAACCATATTGAAAAACTGATGACTACAACTATGGAGACTGCTCTGGACCCTCCCCTTTCTCTCTGTCAAAAACAATTAAAAAAAAAATCTTTAACAAAAAAAAAGATATTTAGAAATAAATATTTGTCTTTACAGTGGAGATTCCTTCCACTTTGCCGGCATTGCACTTTGTACAAACTTTACAGTAATTATCTTATTAAATTATAATTATTTGGTGTATGCATGAATGTATCCAATCTGGACCCTAAACTTCTGAGGTTACAAAGATGCATCTTACTTACCTTTGTATTCAAAGGATCTAATAGAGAACCTAAATGTTGAAATGAACTAGATATATAAATGAGGTATTATACTTTGGCTGCTAACCTATTCTTCAGTCAAAATCCCTTTTCCCCTGGTCACCATCAAGCAACAGTGGCATAGGAAACAGTCTGGCCAGTGAGAAGTAAGCATAAGTCCTCTGGGTAAGGCTTCCAGTAGGGTCTTTGTTTTCCTACCAAAACAGGGACAAGCCAGGTTGGCCTGCTATCTTTGCCCTATACCCTTTCCTGTTTTCTTTTTCTTCTCCTTCTTCTTGCCTGGAACTTAGAGGTAAAGGCTGGAAGGATAGCAGCCATCTTGTAATCATGAGGTGAAGAGAAAGAGGACAAATCTAACCTGCTCTGCATGGAAGAGCAAAATGACAGAAAGAGCCCAGGTTTCTAAGGGCAGCAGTTTTGGCAGCTCTGGACTTCTTGAAAAACAATCTCAGACCTGCCACTATAATTAAGTTTTTTTTATTATTTTCAGACAGACACATTCATAACAGATGTAACAAGTATGGTATTAATAAGTATGAACTTAAAACACCTGGTATGGCTCTTAGCACATAGTAGGGACCCATTAAATGTTTGCATATTTATTTACTTATTCATTCAAATAGAATTTTCAATGAATGAAGAGTTTGTGTGTACCCCAAGAACATTCATTTGATGTGAACACCAAGAAGGAATTTATCTGCTGATATAGATCCCACAGTCAACTGAGAACCCACACAACCACTCCTTACTTAATGACCTACCTGTTTAATGACCACTGGGACTTAACCAGTTCTCCAGTGCGGGGAATCCCCTTTCTCAGTCTGTGTGAGTCTCAGTTTCTGCAGTAAGTTAGTATTCACTACCTGAAGCGTTCACAATCACACTTATAAGTGTGGCATAGCGTGATATCTATTGAAAAATACATACCCTGTGATGCCATGACACACCACAAGACATCTGTCTTTAAGGTCCTCACTTATCAACCAATTTGCTTACCAACCTAGTTGTAGGTGGTAAGTGAGGAGTGCCTGTATTTTATAAATAACGAGAGTTTAGTGGCCATCCAATGACAGAGGTTTCTCACATACTCTGTATACCGGGAAGAATCTCAGACTGCGCTTTCAACCTCTTGTATTGTATTCCTGTGTTGACCCATATTTTAAGAGAGTTCCTACTTTCATATTTTAGTCAATGGACTGAGACCTGCCCCATCCAATCAGAACCACGCAGCTATGTCCTCATTTGCATCTTTACTGACCAATCAGAGCAGCTCCAAACAACCAATCAGAGCACATGGTGTCAATCAATCAGGATTGTGATTTGGACCAATAGACGTGTGTAATTTCGATTCCTCCTTTGCATAAATTTGAACCAATCAGGAACCAGGGTGGAAACTTTTTCTATAAAATGTAGCCTTACCTTTGTCTCTAAGAAGCTCACTTTCAATTTTTGCCAGAGACTTTGTTTCCCCAGTTTGCAAGCTATTACCTAAATAAAGTCTCTCCTTTTCTCCAGTGCCTTTTGAATTTGTTAACAGTTGTTTTTTCTTTTTTTGGCAGAAGAATTATCTTCTAATAGTAACAGACTATTCCCTAATTTAAGATGTGTCTGATAATCTTAAACAGCTCCCCGCCCCACCCCACCCCTATCCCCCCACCCCCACCCCCCCACCCCCGCCCCGATTCTGTAGTGTAGACCACATTATATTGGTCCTGGAGTTTATTCCCAAGGCTTGCTTCCTCCTGTTAGAAAAAATAGTCCCACTGATGCTGCAAATCATGCAGCAAACAGCAGAAATAGTCACCTGGTATATGAAATTCAGGGAATGTCATATTTCAAGTATTCTCTTCTCTATAAGGTAGAGTTTGTAGGCTGACTTATAGAGAAGAGAACGGCTTACTCCAACGTGAGTCCAGTGGCATTATTCTCTCCAACCTGGGTTGTCCAGCTGCAGTGGGTGCACGAGGCCAATTCAGTGGGCAGAGGTAGGTGGCTGGAGCACCCTGCCCAGGGACAAGATAAGAGACTCCTTCACCTGAGGCTTGGTGGTCACGAGCTCCACTGGCAGCTCCATTGGAGAAAGTGATTTAAAAGGGAGAGAAGAGAGATCAGCTGCCTCAAACTAAACCCTGAGGTAACTCCCCAGGATCCCATCTCTTGCTTTCTCTGTGGAATTCCTCCTTTTCTTTGGAATTCCTGGCACTATTTTCTAATATACATATATGTATTTTTAACTTGGCTCCAAGCATCGTGGCTTCATCTCTGAAAAGGAAGTGTTAATGCCTGCTTTTGGTGTATACATTTATGCTTATTTTAAAAATAATATAGCTGGATTTTTTTTAATCTTAGAATTAAGAAATATTGAGCAATTTAAATATGCCAGACACTGTGCTAAGTGGCTTTACATGTATTTAAATACGCAAGACACCGTGCTAAGTGGCTTTACATGTAATACTTAAAATCCCCTTAACTGTGTTAGGTGCTATTATTCTTCCATTTGACAGATGAAGAAACTGACATTCAGAGGGGTTAAGAACTTGCCCAAGATCACACAGAGCCATGAATCCAATTTGGGGTGTCTGTCTCCAGAGCCCTCTTACCCATTCCAGCCTCCCCTGTCCTCCTCTACTTTGGTAGTGGGCAGCATATTCCTCGCATTGCCACTGCACAAGTCAAGATACCAGGCTTCGGAATCAAAGGCTACATGGAGAGCCTCTCCCCAGTTTAACCAGGAAACTTACACTGAGGGGTATGTTTCGACTTGTATCTTCGGGATCAAAGGCCGCAACCTGTTCAATAAATCCAGGGTTTGATTCTTCCACTACGTAGAGGTCTAGACCTACACCCACATCCACAGTGGAATAAGAAACATTTTATTAGATAAAGGAAACGAGGATTTCCAAAACCAAGACAGCCAAAAGAAACCAAACATGGCCAAGGAAACCAAGCACAGTGGGAAAGAGGGGGCAGCAATAATAAAGGCCATGAGTGAGACCATGACCAGCTTGCAGGTATGGATCCGTTTATGGGAATTAATAAAGTGCTAGGGTTGGCCAAGCTGGTATCAAGTCTTCACATATTTCCTCCAATGAGAGATAAGCAAGGGTACTGTTGTTGAGTGGAAGAGAGGGAGGTGATAAGAGCAGAGCGTTGGAAAGTAACCATGGGTGACCTCCAGGGTGAAACTGCTCCATGTCCCAGATCCCCTTTAATGTGCAAATTCCCCCTAAACTGATGCAGTTAGCATCTCAGTAGCAAATGAGTCCCTGAAGTGAGAGACCTTAGAGTGGAACAGAGAATAGATGGGATAAGGGGGAAGAAAGGGCTACAGAGGCTCAGAAAGGAACCCAAAATTTATATCATGGACTTCAGAGTTCTTGAAGGGGAGGGAGGAGCGGGCAGGGCCACTTGGCACCACCAGCCCTGCCTAAGGGGCGCCATGCTCCCTGCTCTGGCAACTCTTTATGGGAATCTGTTTGTGAAATGACTGAGAATATTAACATTGGTTAACTCTTTTCTGACTCATTGTGATGAGGAATTAATATATGTTTTCTCCTTTAATCTTCACATGGCCCTAGAAAGTAGGTATTATCATTTTCTCCACTTTAAATATATATATATATTTTTTTATTGTTTTTGACAGAGAGGGAGAAAGAGAGAGAGAGAACTGAACTGGGGGCACTCCCCAGCTCAGCACATGGGTCCGCACGGGCCGGAGCTGGGATTCGATCCTCAGTCCCCGGGGCTGCAAAGTGAGCACTTAACCCACTGAGCCATCCCAGCTTCCCCTCTCCACTTTAAAAATAAGGAAATAGGTCCAGAGGAGTTATGAGGTTGTCTCAGCTAGTAACAGAAATTTGAACACAAGCTGTCTTACATTTGAGCTTCAGCTTTCATTCATTTTATTACTGTTCATGCTTGTATTTAAAAAATAAAAATAAATGTGTACTGAGTCCTCACTACATACCAAACACTAATCTACACATTGGGAATACAGCAGTTCATAAAATACAAAACCCTGCTCTCAGGAGTTTGCATTCTAGTGGGAAGATATAGATAATAAAATAAATGAGTAAAATGTGTGAATGTTACTGAGCAATGTTTTGAAGAAAAATCAGGGAAAGGAATGTTGTGAATTGCATTACAATGTTTTCAATACAGTGCTTATGGAAGGCTCACTGACATTTGAACAAAAATTCTTAAATGAAGAGCAGCCACAGAGATGCAGGGGGAAGGGGCATAGGACACAACAAACGCCAAGATGCTGAGATAGGGTTGTGCCTGGAGGACTCACAGATCAGTGCATAGGCCAGGACGGCCTGAGTACAAGGGGTTATGGGGCGATGGTGGGGGGAAGGGTTAGACGGGCTTGCTAGAAATGGGGGCTTTGGAAGACTCTAGCTTTCCTTTTGAGTGAGATGGGACGTTTCTTGTAGGGTTTTAAGCAGAGGAGTGCCTTGATTTAACGGATGTCTAGCAGAATCTTTCTGGCCGCTATTTAAAGAATCAACAGCAGAGGACAAGGGCAGAGCAGAGAGCCCGGTGAGCCCACCGTGGCTGTAAGCCAGGCAATGACTAGCGGCTTACACCGTGAAGGCAGTGGTGCAGAAGTCAGAGACAGGCCAGATTCTGCCTAAATGTAGAAGTTGGCTAGATTTCCCAATAAATTTGGCATTGGGTAGAAAGGCAGAGAAGAGTCAAGGTTAACTTCAAAGTTTTGGTCCAAGCTACCGAAGAGGTGGAGTTGCCATTCATTAAAATGGGAAAGACCAGAGAAGCAACTTTGAGTAGGGATGGTGGGAGTCAGGGGGTAGAGTGGGGGTCAAAAGTTTGGTTTAGGAATACGTTAGGTATGAGATGTCATATTCTGACACCAAGTCCAGTATGTGGGGGGAGCTGGGCAGGGGTTCTTACACCACCAAGCAATTATCTGACACTGTCTGGGTGTTCTACAATTCATCTCAATTCAAGCCCAGGTTGTCACCTGTGCTCTTGACCCACCAGCTGTATTGATCTGAGGTTCCCAAACCTCCCTCTTTGGGCTCAATTAATCTGCTAGAGGGAATCACAGAACTCAGAGAAACATTTTACTTGCTAGATCACTGGTTTGCTATAAAATAATATAGCTCAGGAAGAGCCAGAAGGAAGAGATGCACAGGCACAACATAGGGACATGGTGTGGAGCTTGATGCTCTCTGAGCACATCCCTTTTCCTGAATCCCCAGCACCCTGAAAGCTCTCCAATCCCTACCCTTTGGGATTTTTATGGAGGCTTCAATACATGGACATGATTGATTAAGTCATTGGCCATTGGTAATTGAACTCAATCTCTATCCCTTCCCCACTACTATAACTGCGGGTGGGAGAGTGTGAGGGGTGGGGGAAAGAGAGTACTGAAAGTTCAACCCTGGAAACACATGACTGGCTTCACGACCACAATTGCAATACCTAGGGGCATGCCAAATGCCATATCATTAACATAACAAAAGATACCTTTATTGCTCCCTCACTGGAAATTCAAGGGTTTTAAGAACAGAAGAAAAACCAAATATATATTTCTTATTATAAATCACAATATCACAGATATCTATTAGAAATCCAAGGGAAAGGTCAGGTAAGACACTTAGGTATTTGAGTCAGAAATTCAAGAGAAGGGGTCATCAAATATATGGTGACAGAAAGAAAACTGGGTGATGAGCACACAGTGCAAGACAAAGATGATGTACTATAGAATTGTACACGTGAAACCTATAAAATTTTGCTAACCGATGTTACCCCAACAAATTGAATAAGTAATTTTTTTAATCATCTAAATTAAAAAATTTTTTTTTTCAGGACAAAACCTGGACTAAATCAATAGACTTGGAGGATGTCACTATGAATGGCGTTCAAAGCCATGAGCCTGGGGGAGATCAGGCAGGAAGTTACCCTATGCTCTGATACATATTGGCCCTACACTATAGCAGACCCCATTGCCCTCAAGGGGTTAGCACCCATGGGGAGAATTAAGAAGTCAGTCAATGACCAGTACACAGTGCTGAGCCTGACCCACATTCCTCCAGAATGATCCACTTGAGGTTCCAAGCCTCAGTATCCTCCCCAGGACTAGGAGACACCAAAGAGAAACACACCATGGCTATGGAGGGCTTCGTAAATTGTTGGGCATTATTATTGGGAGTCCTAGGCTGAAGGACATTTCATTTATTCCCTGCTCATTAAGCAGCTGCCTTTTCCAGGGAGACAGCTGCTTGTTTGTTTACTCGTCTATTTTTCTCCGTCCCCCAGGGTCCTCCCCGATGTTGCCGTCTGGGCTGCATTGCACATCCCAGTGTATCTTACCTTTTGCCATGTTGCCTAGAAACTGAGGCGGCTCATTCACATCTGTTACCTGGACAGTTAGGACCTGTAAGTCAGTGACACCAACATCATCCTTCACATAAATCTGCAAATCAAATGTCGTTGGTTCTGTTTCAAAATCTAGTTGTTCCTTCCCAGTGGTGACAACCTAAAAGTAAGTGCAGAATTCTCAGTAACCATTCTTTGTATGCGTGAATTTCACAAAGGGATAGATCTCTGAAGGAAGCAACCAGCATCCTGAAAACCATTTTTCACTCGCTGTCAGAGGAGCTGGTTGTTTGCCTTAGTCTTTCCAACATAAGCCCCATGACACTTCATTAACGGGACTGCTGGTATAGTGCTGCTTTTCATCAGAAAGAAAAATATTTAGAAGACATCCGAGTTTCAACAATTGGTGGTACAAAGCCTGAAAATTAAAAAGCCTTTGACTACTTGAGGTAGGCTCCTAGACAAGTCCCTTAGCAACCCTGAATATAGTTGGATTTTCTTTGCTTTAAGAATGAGATGCTACACTTTCCAGGGACTGCTGTTAAATTACATCTTGACTCATCACTCATTCCAATTTTCTCAAGTTCCCTTCCAAGAATAAACAAGAGAAGAACAATATATCTGCAGGAATAAGGAATGATGTTTACTAACATCAACAGTGTGTGTGTGTGTGTGTGTGTGTGTGTGTGTGTGTGTGTGTGTGTGTGTGTGT
>PVKE010019008.1:18163-29015 GCA_004027555.1 Craseonycteris thonglongyai | reverse complement strand
AAATATTTTCACTGCCTAGAAAAGTGAATATGTAGGGTGGTAAATGTGTTAAGTAAATTGATGGGTGGAATCTTTTCACAATGTGTGTGTGTGTTTGTGTGTGTGTGTATCAAATCATTATGCTTTATACTTTAAATATTTTACAATTTTATTTGTAAATTATATCTCAAAAAAGCTTTAAAAATTACTTTTTTTGTTGTTGTTGTTACTACAAATGTAACATATTGTCCAAAAGAATGTTTTTAAAAATGCAGGTATGGCAGACACTGTTAATTGTAGGATATCCAGTGTTCCTTTCTGCTGGTGATTATTGAAGGTTAAGGAAAATTAATCATTCTTCTATGCCCTCCAAGCTGGAACCAACTGAGCAGTTGGTTAGTTACAAGAGTCAGAACAACCTCAGTGTCAGCTTATTCATGTTAAAATTGCATTGTAGACTGCATCCTGGAAATTGTTCACATGTCCTTCCATTCTTCTCCCCTACCCCCTCAAATAAAATCACCCACACAGGAAATATAAAGCAGCTAAAAACTCAGTATCTCCTCACATGCATGAGGTCCGCCTGGGGGATGAGGAGATGAGGAAGCATAGAGGTGAAGCTCTGAAGAGTGCAATCTGATTACCCAAAAAAGGAAAGTGCAGACATGCCTTAGATGTTGGTATTTGGTACCCCTTTCCTTATATAACCAATCAGATATAGAATTTCTCTTCTGTGTAAAGAAATACTGCAAGTAAAGAGTGGAAAGTAGTACTGAAGTTTGTTATGAAAATCATTTCCCCCAGAGAACAGTAGATGATATCCTGTACCAGTGAAGTGTGGGTAAAAAAAATAGCACCCTGCGTAATTCTTTAAAAATAATTCTAACGTATGAAAGAAAGTGTTGGAGAAGCCAGGATGTCTCAGCACGTTAAGCAATCACTTTGCAGCCCTGAGGTTCAGGGATCAAGTCCTGGTCCCGACCCTGGCCCGTTTGAACCCATATGCTGAAATGAGGTATAAACCCAGTTTGGCTCTCCCCAGGGTGTGCCTTCCATGCAGGAGCACCCCTAGACCAATTTCTTCCCTGCATGACCCCCACCCACCTGTGTGGAAAGAAACCATGTAGAAAACTGATGACGTACAAATATGAAGACAGCTCTGGGTTCCCCCCATTCTCTCTGTCTCTCTCTGTCAAAAACAATAAAATAAATCATTAAAAAAAAGAAAAAAGAAAGTGTACTCTATATATTAACTGAAGAAAGTTTGGAAAATAAGGCCCATGTGACTTCTCATAAATTAGATGATGAATAGAAACAAATTTTACTAAAGATAAATTTTTTTTTAAGATTTATTTTTATTGTTTTTGACAGAGAGAGAGACAAACAGAGACAGTGAGAAGGGAGAGTGCCCAGAGCAGTCTCCATAGTTGACAGCATTAGTTTCCCATATAGTTTCACTCCACAGGTGGGTGCGGGGCTGCACAGGGCAGGAACTGGGCCGGGAGACTCCCCCATAGGCCCTGGCAAGAACTGAACTAGGGGCACACCCCAGTTCAGCATATGGGTCCACCTGGGCCAGAGCCAGGATTCAATCCTCAGTCCTTGGGGCTGCAAAGTGAGTGCTTAACCCACTGAGCCATCCCAACTTTCCCTAAAGATAAATTTTAATAAGAGGAAACTTTAAATTAAAAACATATCTTTCTTCCTATGGTCTATATAAATTGTTTTAAATTGTTATATGTATTGAAAAAATGGTAATTTTTTATCATACCTCAGAACAACTAGGTACTATGTGCATAGAAATTATAATTAGATAAGCCACCATCTACACGTAGAGCATAACTACCCAATTCACGTATTTACAAATCTATTTATTTATTTAACTGATATTTAGAGAATACCTGTTATCTATAATGATGTGTGCAACATTGTAGGAGTTATAAAAATAAAAAAAGACTTAAGTTGTGCTTGCAGAAATCTTACAATTAAGGAGAGAAAACATGATACATTAATAAATGATTCTATGAGAGAGAAATGAAGTCCCACAGCATTTCACATAGGAATTGATTGCTACAAACTAAAGTAACCAGGAAAAGTTGCACGGAAGGCAATGGACCTAAAAACATATATAAAATCACAATATGCCAAAAGGGAAGTACTGGGCATTAGAGAAGTTAACAGCATGAATAAATTATGGAGACTGCCTACAGATTGACTATTTTGGATAAAGTGTTCAGTTAGTTTTTGTTTTGTTTTGTTTCAGAGAAGTTGAAAACGCAGTTTGGTGGACTGCCTACAACAGCATTCCAAGATTAGTGGTGGTACATGAACACAAGAAGGAGAGCTAGGGGAAGCTGGGATGGCTCAGTGGGTTAAGCATTTGCTTTGCCGCCCTAGAGCCCGAGGATCGAATCCTGGCTCCAGCCCAGGCGGACCCATGTGCTGGACAGGGGTGTGCCCCCAGTTCAGTTCTTGCCAGGGCCTATGTGGGAGGCTCCTGGCCCAGTTCCTGCCCTGCGCAGCCCCACACCCACCTGTGGAGTGAAACTATATGGAAAACTACTGCTGTCAACTATGGAGACTGCTCTGGGCCCTCCCCCTTCTTTCTGTCTCTCTCTATCTGTCTCTCTCTCTGTCAAAAACAATAAAAATAAATCTTTAAAGAAAGAAAAAGAAGGAGAGCTAAAGAAACGAAGTTTGTTAGGTACTTCTTGGAATAATGAGGCAGAGACAAGTTATGCATAATATTCACTTTTCTTTCTTGCCCCTTTAATATTAAAACATATTATCTAGATATTCATATCTAGAACATATTATCTAGGTATTCATATCTAGAAAGAAGACTTTATTCCTCAGACATCCTTGGAGATAGATGTGATCGTGTGATAAAGGCCAGGTTAACAGGATGGAAGCAGATATCTTTGTGTTCAGCTGAGGAGAGGTGGTCTTAGAAGTGCAACCCGTCTGCATCAATGTTGTGTAGTGGTATGTAATGTAGGCATAATAGCTACCACTGGGAAAGCCATTTGGGACCACAAAGAAGCATAAATGTGTAAAGCAAGGCAGAGAAACAAGAAATAAAGTTTGTGCATCTCTAACACTGTATAGTACCTTACCAGCTCTGGACTACCCATCTTGTTTAAGCCATGGTCACTTTGGGTTTTCTGACACATGATGCCAAAAACAATGTCAACTGATAAACTTGATACATCAGATATATTAACTAGAATTCTTCATTGCAAACAATGAATATATGTGGGAAGGTCTTTATATGAGTATATTGGCTCTTTTTTTCATGCACTCTACCAACTTCAGTTATAATAACAGAACAATTATATAATACAATTACAATAAAACTGAAGCCATTGGAACCATAGTAGTTATATTTTGTTCATGTCCTTTTGCAGAACAACTTGATCAACTTGATTGACGTTAAGATTAGAGGCACTGGGAAGCAAAAACTCATGGACATAGTCAATAGTTTAGTGGTTTCCTAAGGATAAGGAGGGAGGTGGATGGGGGAAATAGGGAGGGGGAATCAAATATATGGTGATGGAAAGTGAGCTGATTCTGAGTGGTGAGCACATAATGCGATGTATAGACAATGTAATGTAGAATTGTACACCTGGAAACAATGTAATTGATATCAATCAATGCCACCACAATAAATTTAACAATTAAAAAATAAAATAAATATTAAAAAAGAAAGAGGCACTGTGGTCTTGATGTAGACACTTAGAAAACACTTAATACTCAATCTATTTTTAGAGTAAGCAATATTTCAGGGACTAATCTTATGTATATCATTGATTTTCATTACTTTCTCAATGAAAATATAACTTCTATAATTTTTTTAAAACTAGGATCTGGAAAAGTATGTTTTTTATCCTTTTTGTTCTATCAATTCCAGTGAACCATTGTGCACATTAACTAACTAATTCTGTAAAATCATGATACAGCTCTAATTTAGTTTTTTTAGAAGTCTATTACCATTGACACCACACATACACAATTTTATCCTTTTTGCTAAGTTGGGAGGTGGTTTTTCACCTGGAATTTGTTTTGGGCAAGTGATACCAATTAGGCAATAGATTTCAATTAATCCTGAGTCATAGAAATAGTCACAGAAAATGTTAGGAACCTAGAACAATAAGTATCAAATAGGAGTTCACACTTGACATTAGACCAACTGAGCACTCGTAGTCTATAAAGAACTAGGGATTTAATTTAAAAAATAAAAATAAAACATGATAGAAACAGGGGAGGCAGCATAAAGGAGAGACTTTTCTCTAATAAGCATATGTAAACAAGTTGAGAGAGGCAGCAAGAACATGTTTGTTGCAGAAATAGAGAGTAGCTTTTGATGAGTAGAAGTTGACATATAATACAAATGACAAATGTTAAATTTCCCAATGGCATTCTGGTGTAGGAGAAGAATTAACATCAACATAGATGTTCATATTGTGGGATGTGTTCTTCACTTTCAGCTAGAGGCACAAATAACCTGGATGATTAACTAAATATCACATATTAATTAAAAACTGTTAGATGGAAATATATTACTGGAATATTTCAGAATGGAACTTTAAAAAAAAAAAAATCACTTTTCCCCTAAAGAGTTTTGGCAGAAGTTCAGATGCTGATAGAGTTTAAGACTTCATAAATGACCTTGTGACACCAGATTGCTGCCTTCCAGGGATGAGGCTTTTGATTTTGATCAAAGCCTACATAAAGCTGAATTTCACAGCCAAATTGTAACACTACTGGAAATACTTAAGTCAGTATACTTCACTGTGACTGTAGTTTTGAGATCTCCATCTATTATTGCCACAATTTCTATTCAAGTCTACTGCTCTCTAGTTTTATCAGTAGACAGTGAAGTCCTGAATGGCAGTCTGATCAAATCAGTATTTGAAGACAGGGTAGGTGATGCCCAACTTGAATAACAGTGATAGTCAATTGTGACCACATCAGATATGCCTTTTAGATTTTCTAATCCTAGGCAATATTACAAGGGCTGTCTGAAAAGAACTCAGCCATGTAAGCACTCTCATTATGTTGACAATGGCTGGATTTTTTTCTGTATGGCCCTCGTAGGCTCATATAAATTTTATGACACCTCCAAGTATCATAATTATGTTGAACTAATATCTCAAAAAAAAAAAGAAAGAAAATTATTTGCGTACAGGCCACCGAAATGATGTACTGTTGTTATCTTCAAATAAAGGGGAATGCCTCCAAATGACTATTTCCTGATCTCTAAAATTTTGATTTCTCCTCTGAATGAAACCAAAATGTACAGAGGCAAAAAACTGGGTAAATGTGTCATTCTTGATATATAAAGATGAAAACACTTAGAGAGAAGAAGAACCCCCTGTTCTAGACTCACTTTGGTATGAAAAATTGAAGATGATCCCCAACATTTTCACCCCTGATGTGCAAACCTTGTGTCATCCTTTCCCCTTGAGGGTGGGTAGACCTGACACAATCAGGTAAGCCCTTTTCAAAGACGGTCTAGAGTTCAGAGATAGCACAAGCTAACAAAATGCCATGTTGTGGAAAGAGCCACGTATTTGAGAATGATAGGTGGTCTCTAGGATCTGATAATGGCACCCAGTTGACAGTCAGCAAGAAAGTACTGACCAAGTTCTACTGATATAAGAGATTCAACTATACCAAAAACCAGTGAGTCTGCAAGAGGCCTCAAGTCTCAGATGAGACTGCGCTACTGTTCAACCCCTGGTTTCAGGCCGCTGAATTGGAACAGCCGAGCTGATGGAGCATCCCTTTCTGGGATCAAGAAATATTAACAATAGAGAAAATATGAAATTTGGTAATTGCTATTTTCTCTTGCAATATATTATAATCGAGACCTATTGTGACACATAAAATGAAAATGTTGTTCACTCTCCCAGTGTGGAATTAATTACACGTAAACCATAAGAACATAACACTGGGCTTATTACAGTTACTTAATAATTTAATAAAGTTCTGTCCAAAACAATTACACAGAAACTGGTATAATGAAAGCAGCTTGCAGTAAAGATAAGAGATTCATTATCCAATTTATGACATATAGCTATTTCACATTGGATAAATAAATATTTTGTCTCCATTTCCTATGATGTGGACTAAGTCCTAGTAGCATCAACAATGCTCTTACAAATAAGCAAATATTTTGATGCACAGAAAGCATGTGATATTTAACTGATAAGTAATAATTAAAAAGTGACAACTCAATTCTTTGTTCACTCAATTAATGTCCATTTAATGACTTGATTTTATTTATAGATAACTAATATGTTCTTGGAAGGTACACAATTAAGATGCATTTGTTCTCATGTACAAATGTACAGTATATTGGGGCCAGGGTAGTTGGGGTGACATATGGAGAAATACAGTTTATCTTTATACAGTGAAAAAATTTATTGCAATTAAAAAAAAACACAAATACTTTCAAGCTAGCTTTTATTCATTAAATTGATGGTTAATTAAAAGTTAAGTTGACTTTCAGGAAGTGGGAATAGTTGCAACCAGAATTGAGATGAACCCCTGGTATTCAAAATAACATGTAAGTCGTCAAAAGAGACATAAGAGTTATCACTATAAGATAAGATATATTAAAAGAAACAGATTATTAAGAGTTTGAACCAGAGAGTATCAAAAAATAAGTAGTATAGATAGAACTATTATCAGGGATAGGGAGAGAAAAAAGAAGCCATATGCAAAATAGCATGAAGGATTAGAATAAGAAAGGAGATTCCAGAATAATTTGAAATTCAAGTAATTGTTTTAAGCAAAATGTAGTCAAAAGCAACCAAAGTCTGCAAGTTTATTAACAGAAAAAAAAAAAGTAGAAAAGGTCAATGATTTGGAAGAAAAAAACATACAAAATGAAGAGGTCACACTGTCTTCCCAAGTCAATTACAGTAGAGTGAAAGCTGCTTAGAGCATAGAGGAGACATTAAAACTGAAAATGCATGACTTAAAAATGGAGTGCGAAAGATACACAGGTTGTTATTCTCCTCTCTTGCCAGATGTGAAAACAGTAAATATGTTTAAAGTCATATATACCAGAAAGTGAAAAATCATGTGTGATAGGGAAAAAAAGAAGAGCCAACTAAATTTCTGTGAATTATGTCAAAACAAGAATTTGGATATAATACATTGGCTATTGCACAGAATTCTAATACTTATAATTTAAGTACGTCATCTCCAAATCATAAATAGATGGTTAAGATTATAGACAGAACTAGCCTATATTCAAACTCAATACTAAGAAACACCCAACTGAATGTTTTGACATGGATTTCCTGATAGCTGACAAGTCCAATGCTGAATTCAACTCTCCTTTAAAAACACAAACTTTTCTTGTTTATTTATGATTCTTCTAGTCAGACAGTTCTAAATTGGGATCATTTTAATTATTTCTTTTTTGCTCCCTATTCAACCAGTTTTCAGACCTGATTAATCTACATTCACATCTCACCATTAACTCTACTTTTTCTCTTTTCTACTGACATGATCCTATTTGAGTCCCTGACATTTTTTGCCAATGTTGTTCAGTGAACTTCTGTACATTGAAATTCAATTATAAAAGGGAACTCTTCTTGAATGTAGCATTACAACATTAATGTTGTAAATTAGCATTTATAACATAACATAAACTAAGTAATGCTAACATAAAGCTAGGGTTTTACAACATTAATATTTTATTTTCCCTGTTCCTCTCACTTCCTAACCTCAGAAATGTCAATTTATGATTAATGACACAACATTGTAGAATTCAAAGCTTGGCAAAAATTTCTAAGCTCTTTCAAATTGTTCATTTAGATTACTTTTTTAAAATGACATATGTTAAACTATTACCAGAATCAATTGTTGTTAATGAAACTATGATTCAAGAGAGTTAATGAAGAACATTTTATTGCAATCATTATCACATACATCTTTTCGCATCATTTTCTAACTCATAGTCATCATAAAAAATGAACAACTTGCAAAATTTGTACAAAGATGTTTCATCTGACTTCAATATTAGAATAGGACAATAATGCTGTTACATGAAATGTTTTTATTATCCTGGGTAGCTCTAAGTTTACCTTTCTTGATAAGTGGGCATTTTCATTCTCAAAGAAAAATAATCAGTTACTAAGTTTTAAAGTTTTGATTTAATGTTCACATTTATATAAAATTCAAAAAATGTCTCTATAAAACCAGAATTTACTAAAGATAAAAGTCAATTTTATAAAAAATACATCACAGTTTTAAATATATATGAACCTAGAACATATGAGAAAACAAACATTGCAATAAATAGAGTAACTAAATGAGTATGCAATAAAATATGATATATTGAAGCAGATTAATACAGCTAGAGCAGTGCTTAAAGAAAAAAAATTACACTTTTAAATGACTATATTAAAAAAGAAACTGTATCAACAATGATGTAAGCTATAAAGAATTTATATTAAAAAGTATAAATTAAATTTAAAGCAGAATAGTTCATGTGTTGCATTGTGTGCTCACCACCCAGTCAGTTCTCCTTCTGTCACTATATATTTGATGCCCCCTCCTCCCTCCTCCACCTCACTTCCCCCTTAGTCTCAGGTAACTACTAAATTATTGACTGTAACCATGAGTTTTTGTTTCTTTGCTACTTTCAGTTTTATATTACACATAAATAAAGTCATATGGCTCTTGATTTTTTGTCTGAGTTACTTCATTCACCTAACATAATGATCTCAAGGTCTATCCATGTAGACAATGTATTGTAGAAGTGTACACCTGGAACCTATGTAATTTTTACCAAATAATGTCACCCTAATAAACTAAAACAACAACAACAACAAATTACGTGTTTACCACTCAGAGTCAGCATACTATAACACATATATGAAGTACTGTAGAATTGTACACCTGGAACCTATGTAATATTTCCTAACCAATGTCACCCTAATAAATTTAGCAATTAAAAATATATAAATAATTAATAAAGAGTATTAAAGCAGGAGACAGAAAATAAACACTAAACGTGTAAAACATGAAATAGAATGAGGACAAGTAAAAGAAAAACAGTCAAAAGGTGAGTGAAAACATAACTAATGCATAAACCCATAAAAGACTGATTTAAAAAGGATAGAACTTCAAATCATCAGCATCAGATGAAATGAGATATCACTCAGATCCTACAAACATTTAAAAGACAACAGAAAGATTTCATAAGATTTTTTATAAAAATAAGTTTAACAGAAGAAATGAACAAATTCCAGAGAAACACAACTTAAAAAACTGATAATAGAAAGAATAGAAAATTGCTTTATAACTACTAAAAAATAAACAAACAAAACATACATATTTTAACCAAAAACTCTATTCCCAAAAGATAGCTTTAATATTTCTTTAAAAAAAAAGATAAATATGTGGGTTTATAATGTGCAAATTAACTAGATGGTTGGAATCACTTTATAGCAAATGATCATGATGTATATTATATATGTTACAATATTATTCATCAACTATATTTCAGTAAAGCTGAAATTAAAAAACAATAACAAAAAACACTGTATTGTATTAAATCTATATAGAAGATATACCACTATTACCTAAATTCTTTTTCTTTTCTTTTTTTTTTTTAAAGATTTATTTATTATTTTTGACAGCGAGAGAGAGAGAGAGAGAGAGAGAGATACAGAGTCAGAGACAGAGAGAAGGGGGAGGGCCCAGAACAGTCTCCATAGTTGCACATCATTGGTTTTTCCACATACTTTCATTCCACAGGTGGGCTGGGGCTGCACAGGGCAGGAACTGGGCCGGGATCTCGCCCCGGTGAGAACTGAACTGGGGGGCACTCCCCAGTTCAGCATATGGGTCAGCACTGCTGGGGCCGGGATTCGATCCTCGGTCCCCGGGGCTGCAAAGTGAGTGCCTAACCCACTGAGCCATTCGGCTTCCCCTAAATTCTTTTTCAAAATGAAGGACAAGGAGACATTTCTCAGCATACTGTTATAAAACCAACAAAAGACTAATATTTTTTCTTCACTATTTAAACTAATATATAATGTAGATTACAAACACACACACACACACACACACAGGAACAATTTTTATATAATAACCATCTGGAAAATCTATAGCTAAAATCATATCTAATGGAGAAATATTGATTTAGTTGCTTTACAGTTAGAAACAAGGCACACATATCTGTTCTTACCACTTACTTTTTACGTTTTACTTGAAATTCTAAAGAGTACAATGAGGTAAAAAATTAAAAAGCATAAAAATTTAGAAAGAAGTAAAACATTATATTTCAGATGACATGATAGTGTATACAACAATCTATAGAATTTACTGAAATGTACATATGTTTTTAGTAATATTTTAAGTGTCAGGGTCAATATGCAAACAGTAATTGTATTTCTGTATGATAGCAATGAGCAAATATGAATTACGTTGTACAAATGCTTCAAAACAATCAAATACCTAGTGATGTAATTATTTAAAAATGTGAAAGGTCTCAATTAAAACATTAATAAGACAAACACATGCAGAAATATGCCATATTCATGTATGGGAAAACTGAACATAGCTGAGGATTCCGTTTTCCTTGAAATCATGTTTATCTTTGATTTTCTATGGTTTCAAGATGGTATGTCTAGGTGCAGCTTTTTAAATTTTATTCTGCTTGTCTTTCTCTAAGCTTTCTAGATCTGTCTGGATCTGACATTAATTTGGGAAAATAGTCATTATTGTTTCAAATATTTCCTCTGTTCCTTCCTCTTTCTCTCTCTTCCCCTCTGCCTCCCCCCCCCCCCCCCCCCCCCCCCCCCCCCCCCCCCCCCCCCCCCCCCCCCCCCCCCCCCTCTCTCTCCCC
>PVKE010019008.1:0-18063 GCA_004027555.1 Craseonycteris thonglongyai | reverse complement strand
CCAGTTTTCTAATGATCTTGTAAAAGGCATCCTTCATTTCTGTTTCAGTGTTTTTTTAATATTTCCTAAGAATTTCTACCTCTCTGCTTACACTGCCCATCAGTTTTTGCATGCTGTCTACTTTATCCACTAGAGCTTTTAGCATATTCATCTAATTGCTTTAAATTCCCAATCTGATAATTCCAACATTCCTGCCATGTCTGTTTCTGATGGCTGCTCTGTTTCTTTAAATTATTTTTTGCCTTTTCATGAGCCTTGTAATGTTTTCTTAATAGCTGGATATGATGTGTTGGGTAAAAAACTGTTGTTCATAGAATTTTAGTAATGTGGTAGTGAGGTGTGGGAGAAAGGGAAGTGTTCTATAGTCCTACAGTTAGGTCCTTTACTTAGCCTGTGCCTCTGAACTGTGAATTTCACAAGTGTTTTTTTGTTTGTTTTGTTTGTTTGTTTGTTTGTTTGTTTGCTTGCTTGTTTGTTTGTTTTGCCCTTAATTGGGACAGAATGGCTAAAGTTGGCTGAAGGTGAATGTTTCCCTTTCCCCAGGTTAATTAAGCTGTGATATTACCCACACCCCAAAGTTTAGTTTCCACGTAGAGTTTCTCTTGAGGTCAGGGCTTTTTAAGGAGAATAGAGTGTTCTGGTGTGTTTCAAATAAATCCCTTGCCCCTCCCTCTGCCAGAAGCCTGAGAGGATTTTAGTCCAGTATTACTATAGGCATGTGATTAATCTCCTGGAGATAAAGTTCACAATAAGGTGCCCCACCTTCTTTTGATTGGGTCCCTCTGGAGCTTGTAACTTTTTTATTTGTCTCCATGGAGCCTCTGACAACTGGTCAGTTATAGTTCAGGCTTTCTTCCTGGGGCACTGGTTCTCTGAGGGTTCAGTTCATGAGTTTCTGCTCTGATAAGCCATTACTTGCTATATTCACCTGTATTTACAATCTCAGGGCCACTGTTTTCTCTGTGTTCTCCCCTCTCTTATGGATCCAAAGAATTTCTGGGTTTTTGGGGGGGGTTTTTTGCTGTGTTCAGCTTTTTACTTATTGTTAGGACAGAGTGCTGTCTTCTAAGCTTCTTACATGCAGACCCTAAAAAGGAAAATCTTGATTTAATTTATTTTATACAAAGTTGGCATGTGACAATAAATGGTGTTTTAAGCAGAGATGGTGGAATAACTGAGTATTTAAATGGAAAATAATAATTCTATTTCACCTCAAATATAAAAGTTATTTTGAAATTAATCACAAGTCTATGTATATTAATACAAAGGAAAAGCTATCAAGTTTTTTAAAGAAGCATAAGATATTATCACTGTGACTTTGGGGTTAGCCAAGTTTCTCTAAAAACTATATTAAAACACGATGCCCAGATAAACAGGTTGAGTGCTTCCTTTTCAACTGTAAGGTCCAGGGATTGAATCCCAGCTCCAGCCCATGCAAACCCATATGCTGAACTGCAGCAAAGCTGTTACCAGCCAGGATGACTAAGCAGTGAAGGTTCTCGCCTCCCATGTGGGACGGCCCCAGTTTGGTACCTACCCCATATAGCCCCACATCCACCATTATAGAATGAAACTGTCACAACTAATGGTGTACAACTATGGAGACTGCTCTAGTCCCTCCTCCCTTCTCTCTCACCTTCTCTCAAACCAAGAAAATAATTCTTAAAAAAAAAAAAAAAAAGACACCTGGAAACTATGTAATTGTTACCAACTGATGTCACACCAATAAATTTAACAATAAAAGAATAATAAGTATAATAAGTAAGAAAATTACAATAACTTGGACTCCATGCAAATAAAAATTTACTTTTAAAAATATTATGAACATGAATAAGCAGCCCACAAACCGACTAATACATGTACATATGGTAATTAAGAATATAACATTTTACAAATCAATAATGAAAATAATGAAGCATAAAACTCAGCTAGAGAACATATGGCAAAGATCTGAATAGTTCTCAAAAGAAGAGATGATTGACCAATAACTAACTACATGAAAAGGTGCGCAACACCATTTGTCACCAATGCAATGGAAATTAAAGCCACTAGAGACACAGTTTACAACTAGAAAGCATAAAATCAAAATACTCCAAAATTCTACATGTTGATGAAAGTATTATCCAATTATAACTATCATTACTTCCTCACAAGAATTTAAAATATTCTAACTATTTGGAAACTGTCCACCATTTTCTTATGAAAATTCAATATAAAACTATGACTTGTGATTCCACTATTACCCAAGAGAAATAACATGTACAATAATATTCATAGAAACCTTATTCATAATAGCCCCAAACTAGAAAAAATTTCAACCAACAAATTAATTCAAAATATATGCAATAAAATCTTACTAACTAATAAAAATGATTTATTACCACGTGTGAAAACATGGATAGATCTCAAAAACATTATGTCAAAAGAAAGAATCCAGACAACATTAACTACTGTATAATTCCATTTATGCTAAGTTCAAAGTAGCAAAACCTAATGTTTGCCTCTGCGTTAGAGGGTATTGACTAGAAAATTCTAACAGGACTCCTTGGTGAGATGGAAATGTCATATATTCTTTAATGGAGATTAATACATAGGTACTGATAATTGTTAAATTTCATAGAACTAAACACTTAATACTTGTGCATTTTATTATAGGTAAATTATAGTTCAATTTTTAAAAATTCAAACACATCTATCTGATATAGGTTATCTTTAAATTGTACTTTCCTACATGAGAATGCAAACCAGAGCCTCCAGACAAAAATAATTAAAATGGTCAAATAATGCATTTCTTTGCTTACAGGATGCTTTAGCTGGAGTGTGAAAGAATGAAAAAGATATAAAACATAATTCCTATTTTCAGATACAGTTTCCTTAATATTTGAGATATACATTCCTTCTTCATCATAACTATATCATCAAATGCAAAAATCTATACTTT
The DNA here is from genome assembly GCA_004027555.1 of Craseonycteris thonglongyai. Lineage (NCBI taxonomy): Eukaryota > Metazoa > Chordata > Mammalia > Chiroptera > Craseonycteridae > Craseonycteris > Craseonycteris thonglongyai. The sequence continues at coordinate 15,122 of PVKE010019008.1, read as the reverse complement.
CTCCTCTAGCCTACTTTGTGTGTGTGTGTGTGTGTGTGTGTGTGTGTATTTTGGAAATACAAGTTTTTGTTAGCTCATAGTGTTGTCTCATGGAAGAAGCAACAGAGTAGAGTTAAATAAACATTTACAGCTTTAAATTTTATTCTATTAGGGATTTACCACAAGGAGTGATCAATAAATATGTGCAACAGGGGGGTTATCAAAGAGGTGGGAGTACTACTGCACACAGTTTGATTGTGACTTAGTAGTATATGAGCCAAATTTCAGCCTACTTATACCAGTGTTCTTGCAGATATCGCCAAAGAAATGTAAAGAAAACCCCAAGCATGGATAAAATTCAATGTTGTGCCATCATTAAGTTCCTCCCAGAACAAAGGAAAACACCTCAAGCCATTTTGGGAGAGATGTTAACACTTTACATGGACAGTTAGCCTGGAAAATCCATGGTTTTCAAGTGGCACAGTCTTTTCAAGCAAGGCAGAGAGTTGACTGAAGATGACCTCCATCCAAGATGCCCTGTGGAGGCCACTTGCTCAGACACTGTCAATAAAAGTTGAAAACTTGTAGTGGAAGATGCCAGATTGAACAAAAAGGAGCTTGCAGCAATACAACCATTTTGAATGTTCTTCTTCAATATCTAAGGATGTCAGTGCTAGATGGGTACCAAGAATGCTCATGCCACTTCAAAAACAACAGTGCATTGAGTGTTCGTGATAGTTTTTGGATCTATGCAGAGACAAGATAAATTTTTAAACTAATGTCACTGGAGATTAAACTTGGGTTCATCATTCTGAGCCTGAGTTAAAGCAGGAGTTCATGCAGTGGAATGAAAATGGCATGCCACCTCCTAAGAAGTTCGAGATACTGCAATCAGCTGAAAAAATAATGGCTGCTGTTTTTTTGGAGGGATATGGAGGATATTCTGCTGATTGATTATAAAGACAAGGGTGACAGAATGGCTGAAGAGTATTATTCCAGTCTGCTGAAACAGTTAAGAGAGTCCGTGATGGAGAAAAGAAGAGGAAAATGAACCATAGGGGTGCTGCTTTTGCGCAACACACCCATGTACAAGAGCAATGTTCCCTTGGCTCCTCTTCATGACTGTGGCTTCCAAACATTAAATCATCCTCTGTATAGTTCAGACCTGGATCCATCTAATCATTACTTGTTCCCAAATATGAGAAAATAGGCTTGAGGGGAAATTTTTACAGACAACAAAAAGGTTAAAGCTACAATTTTAGCATGTTTTGAGGGCAAAAACAAAACACTTATTTTTTTTTTTTGAAGAAAATAAACTTACTGAAAGAGCTGTAAAGTTTATTAGGTTTAAAGGGGAATATTTGAAAAGAAAAATTAATGGTCTTTTTACCCTTCTTTTTCTTTATTCCATGAATTTCTTGACTACCCCTTGTATATTAAAAACTACAACCTCTATCACAAGTAATTATTGATGACTAAAGATAATGGGTTAGTTTACTATTGCAGTAAATCTGCTTCTTGTAGAGCAAGATGTTTCTTAGACTATTATTTAGTTATATTGTGAATATGATACATAGAGAATTTGATATTCAGATACAATTGTTATTTATTATATATGTACACTCACAGTAGGTCTCTCTAAGAATATATTTTTGTGTATTTAATATAATAAGTATCACCCTGGAGTTGAAATTGCTATTTTATATTTACACATTGTGACATAGTTATCTTTTATTTCAAATTATTTCTACTTTCAAGACAAATGTGCTGTTAATTTCACACTTGGTACATACAATAAAGCTGGTACACAATGACATATGGGGCAAAGATATGTACCCAAAATCAAATAATAAATTTTCAGTTATAAAAATAGGACTAAGGGGGAAGCCAGGATGGCTCAGTGGGTTAAGTGCTCACTTTGCAGCCCCAGGGACCGAGGATTGAATCCAGGCCCCGGCCTGTGCGGACCCATATGCTGAACTGGGGAGTGCCCCCCTGTTGAGTTCTCACCAGGGTGAAGACCGAGGCCCAGTTCCTGCCCTGTGCAGCCCCGCCCACCTGTGGAATGAAACTATGTGGAAAAACCAATGATGTGCAACTATGGAGACTGTTCTGGGCCCTCCCCCTTCTCTCTGTCTCTGTCTCTGTATCTCTCTCTCTCTGTCAAAAATAATAAAAATAAATCTTTAAAAAAAATAGGACTAAGATATTTATATTCATTCTTCTCACTAATCTTTATAAAACAATGAAAAATTTTAATATGGTGATGGAAGGAGTACTGACTCTGAGTGGTCATCAAATAATGCAACATATAGATGAGGCACCATAGAATTACATACCTAGAACCTATGTAATTTTTACTAACAAATGTCACCCCAATAAATTTAATAAAATAAATGAAAAAAATAATAAATGTTTTAAACATTATTTTTAGATCATGAAATAACTATTGCATAAGATTAAATACTAATCAAGATGAATGGCTATCCATCTAAATACTAATCATTTGCAGAATGACTTGCAGGCTTGAGTCAAATCATCTTATCAAAAATGTACCCTTTTGGGGAAACCAGGATGGCTCAATGGGTTAAGCGCTCACTTTGCAGTGCCTGGGACCGAGGATCGAATCCTGGCCCCGACCCGTGCGGACCCATATGCTGAACTGGGGATTTCCCCCTAATTCAGTTCTCTCTCTGTCTCTGTCTCTGTCTATCTCTCTCTCTCTCTCTGTCAAAAAACAAATAAAAAAAATGTATCCTTTTGTAAATACTACAACTTCCAATTTCCCAAGGCATGAGAGTGTAGTGAAAGGGACAGAAATCTGAATTTGGCTTTTATTGCTAATTATTTACTAGATGTATATGCACATACAAGTTATTGGCAGCTATGATCTTCAATACCTATATACACAGTAAGAACTAAAACTACCTCACTGAAGTGTTATGGAGATTAAATTAGAGCTTTTCAGTTAGTTGCTGAGAATACAGTAAATATTCAATAAAAATAAAACCATCCTTCCCCCTTACTTCTTCTATATCATTATGCCTCCAAGTGTTGTATTATTGTTTCTGTATGTGGTTTTGTGATTGTTTTTCCACTAGTGATGTAATCTTCAGCATCCATAGCAAATTATTACAATTATGTTTACATGGCAAAGTATTAAAAGCTATGTTAGTTTTGTCTCCTTACCTTGCCTTAGATAAACCATTTACTGTTTTGATTTCTGGTTCTTATCTCTACAAGACACATGTATCACCAACTTCAACATGGGATAATCTAACCCTACAATTTTAGTTTGTTTTTAATTCAAAATAACTGTTTTCCTTTTAAATATTTATTTTTATTGTTTTTGACAGACAGAGAGAGGGAGGGAGAGAGAGAGAGAGAGAGATACAGAGTCAGAGAGTTCTAAAAGGAGAGTAAGCCAGGATGGCTCAGTGGGTTAAGCGCTTACTTTGCAGCCCTGGGGACTGAGTGATTGAATCCCGGCCCCGGCCCATGCAGACCTATATCCTGAACTGGGAGTGCCCCCAGTTTGGTTCTCACTGGGGTGAGACTCCAGCCCAGTTCCTGCCCTGTGCAGCCCCACACCCACCTGTGGAATGAAACTATGTGGAAAAACCAATAATGTGCAACTATGGAGACTGTTCTGGGCCCTCCCCCTTCTCTCTGTCTCTGTCTCTGTCTCTGTCTCTCTCTCTCTCTCTCTCTCTTTCTCTGTCAAAAACAAATACAATAAATCTTTTTTTTAATTAAAAATAAACATGGTGAAATGAGGCCAGAGGCTGCTGACAGAACCCATCTTCCTTGAGGAAAGGATGCCAAATTGTGCTGAATCTTGGGAAATCATTGAGGCCAGCTGGAGAGCCTTGGGATGAGAAACACTTGGGTGCCAAGGTGCAGGTAGACCTCATTCCTGGCTCTCTAACTGGTAAAGAATCTGGATCACACCACCAATCATGCAAATCCCAATCCTCCTCAGTGTCTCAGCCCACCAATAAGAGTCACAGTGCATAGAGCCTCTTCCAAGGAGTGAGACAGAGACAGAGAGAAGGGGGAGGGCCCAGAACAGTCTCCATAGTTGCACATCATCATTTTTTTCACACAGTTATATTCCACAGGTGGGCGCAGGGCTGCACAGGACAGGAACTGGGCTGGGGTCTCACCCCGGTGGGGGCACTTCACAGTTCAGGATATAGGTCTGCACGGGCCGGGGCCGAGATTCGATCCTAGGTCCCCAGGGCTGCTAAGTGAGCACTTAACCCATTGAGCCATCCCAGCTTCCCCTCCTTTTAGAACTTAAAGAGAAAAAGGATGCCATGGAATTAAAGTAAGATGAGATAAAGTAATAATATGACCTAACAGTTATAGAGCACTTACTGCATGCCAAGAATCATTATAAAAATGCTACACACATTAATTTAATCCTTGTGCCAAACATATGTATTACATACCTAAATTATAAATTTGATACAACAAAGACAAATTGTACAAGAAATGTTTTTACTTATATACATATAATTTTAATACAAGTATATGACATGCAATGTTCTACACATTTTCATTTTTACTTACCAATATGTTACACATATCAATACAGGTCACATATAGTTCTAGCTTATGCTTAATGAAGCATTATTACATCTTACAAAAATAAAATCAGTTATTATCCAGTCTTTTATTGCTAAGCATTTAAGCATTGTAAGCAGAGGATAAATATGTAGCGCTTCATACATTTTAAATATTACTCTACTATATGAAGACTGAATTATAAGAGACAAGTGTGGAAACAGGGAATTGTGATAATCCAGTCAAGAGATGATGGTGTCTAGAAATAAAGTTTTAATGGTGGACATAATGAGAGAAGAATTATTGGTAGATTTAAAATGGCTGCATCAGAAAAAGAATAAAAATAATGTCTAGGATTTTCCCCTGAGTAATTAGATAGATGGTGGTACTATGTGTTCATAATCATAAGGAGGAGGCTTCTAGGGGCCAGATTACTATTGTTTTGGCCAGGTTCTTTGAGATACTAAAACCTTAGGAGGAGATTTCATGGAAGTAAAACAATATGTGAGTGTGGAATTTAAAAGAGAATCCAAGTAAGGGAGTAAATAATGACATTAATGTCTTGTCAGTGGAAGAGAAGCCAGGATGGCTCAGTGGGTTAAACACTCGCTTTGCAGCCCCCGGGAACCAAGAATCGAATCGCTGGCCCATATGCTGAACTGGGTGACCTTCCCATGAGGGAAGCCCCCAGTTCGGTTCTCACCCCCGGGTTTGGCCCCTGGTTTGAAGGGGCATGCCTCCTATGAGGGAGGCCCCCAGCTCAGGTACACCCTTCATGATCCCCACCAACCTGTGTGAAAAGAAACCATGTTGAAAACTGATGACGTACAACTATGGAGACTGCTCTGGGCCCAGCCCTTCTCTCTGTTTCTCTCTGTTTCTGTCTCTCTATCAAAACAAAATAAATTTTAAAAATTATGTCAGTGGAGCTAAATAAGATCAGCTAGAGAGACAATGTAGATAAAGATGAGAAGGAGGAGAAGCTGGGATGGCTCAGCAGGTTAAGTGCTTGCTTTGCAGCCCCGAGGACCGAGGATCGAATCCCGACCCCGGCCCATGCAGACCCATATGCTGAACTGGGGTGTGTCCCCAGTTCAGTTCTTGCCGGGGCCTATGCGGTAGGCTCCCACCCCAGTTCCTGCCCTGCACAGCCCTGTGCCCACCTGTGGAGTGAAACTATATAGAAAACTAACACTGTCAACTATAGAGACTGTTCTGGGCCCTCCCCCTTCTCTCTGTCTCTCTCTGTCTCTGTTTTTCTCTGTAAAAAAAAAAAAAAAAAAAAAAGATGAGAGGAAAACAACAACAACGTAGGACATAAATCTAGAAGGAGGAAGTTAACACCAAATATCACAGACAGGACAGGGGGCCTATAGTAACACAGAGCATTCAGCTTTTAACTGAAATCCAATTATTAAGGCGGACCCTTAAATACTTTATTAGAATATTAGGAGGACTTTCTAGATCCTATTAATCATGTCTTATAACACTCCAACTCTATCCTCCCTCTACACTCAAGTCATAAATTAATTCCTATACCATACTTGCTTCTTCAGGTTTCCTATAAAATACCAAATACTCAGAACTTTCGTTTTTATTTTTTAAATAGGAGAAACTTCAGGGAGATATGAAAATGTTGCTCACTTCCCTGGAGCACTTGTTTTTCCATTACTTATTCACCATTAGAATAAACATAGGGGGAATTTTGAGGATATGACCAATAAGCTCTATTCACTTGTAACATTCTCCATATGACATAAACCAAAATGAAATAAAATATAATATAGAACAAACAACTAACACAATTAGAGAAAGTGCATTTGTATATGAAAATTCCCAAGTAGCTGACCTGAATTCCGAGCACAGACAAAATGAAGATTAATAATATAATATATATGATTGGAAATACTTGGTGTAAATCATATTAGTGTACCTAGAAAGCAAGGGATTGCATTTTATAAAAATTAATCAAATTGGAAAGTGTTAAGGAGGTCAAAACAGATATGAAATACAAATGGCCATTTATTAGTATCATTATTATCCAAAATGGTCATTTCAATGATAGTGAATGATGATATATACCACATAAAAATAAGTTTCAAAGGAAACCTCCACATCAATTTATTTTATTCCTTATAACATTGTGAGAAAATATATAAGGCTACTATAGTTATTCTAACAGAACTACTTTTAGAAGGAAAGTTGATGTTTTATCACCTCGAGCTGGTAGAAATAGTAATCTTTAGGACAGAGAGTTGATATTTTCTAGCTTAGAAATATCTGGTCCTTGTCTCATTGTGTTGGTGATCCTGTGAAGTCAAAATCAGTAACGAGAGTTGAAAATCTATATGCAAGAGCACAAACTGAGTAAAATTATGGAAGAAAAACAGTATGGTGATTGACATAATGTGGTAGAGTTGAGTGAATGCTACTCAACTCCCAAGTATCAGTAGTTTGCAACAAAGGCTAGTTTCTTGTTCCTGCAAATTGCCCTCTGGGTAATGACAGAGCAGCTGAGGCCCATGTTATGGGTCAGTGCTACAGATTCCATGGTGCTTTCACAACTGTTCTGGCAGGGAGGAGAGCAATAGAGAAAAGAGCTCTGGCAATTGATTGCTTCAACTCAGAAATAATTAATGTTTCTTCTAGTCATAATTCATAGCCAAAACAAACCACATGGTGTTCTGTAACTGTGAGAGAGAGTAATTACAATCTTAGTACAGCCTCTTAAGGAAAGAAAAACTATCACTAAGAAGTATTGATGGCTTATATAAGATTGGAAAAATATGGGTACAGTTGAAAATATAAAAGCAGAAATTTAAAAACATATACTAGGGGTGTCTGGAAAGTGTCCAGCCATGTAATATGAAAAAGAGAGGCATTTATGGCTGGACTTTTCCCCAGACAGCCCTCATAGTTGTAACTATTATCATGATAGAATGGAAGGACCTACCTGTGTTGATGAAGTGTCCCCAAAACAAGACAAACCAGAATTCTCTCAAAATAAAGAAATTGTTTATTTAAAGTACTCACAATTACTAAATTAAATGCAAATTAAAGGACAATAAATCTTTTCTGTTTATCTCCACTAATTAACCATTTAGAGAAAAGAAAAACCACTTAGTGGAAAATATAATTCTGAAAAGAGTCTGAATAAGAAAAGTCGGGGATGCTGGAATGGCTCAGCAGGTTAAGCACACACCTTGTAGCTCAGTGATCCTAGAAGCGAGTCCCGGCCCTAGCCCTTTCAGACTCATATGCTGAACAGGAGTATGCTTCTCATGTGGGAGACCCCAGTTTGGTTCTTGCTGGGGGCAATCTTCCCATGTGTGTGTGTGTGTGTGTGTGTGTATGGGGGAGGCTAGTTTGGCCCCCAGCTCATGGGGACGTGCCTCCCACGTGGGAGGCCCCAGTTCCAGTTCCTGCCTTGCACTGTTCCGTGCCCACCTATGTGGGATGAAATTATGGTGAAAACTGATGACATACAACTGTGGAGAGTGCTCTGGGCCCTTCACCTTCTCTCTGTCTCAGTTTCTCTCTCTGTCTGTCAAAACAATAAAATAAGACTTAAAAAAAATAAGAAGCCAAGTTTAAGATGCATAACTAGCAAAGATACAAAGCAGCCACAACTCTTCAAATTTGTTCATGGCATTCAGCAATGTTTCCTTTCCCTATGTTTTTAGTATGTACATTTATCTTCAACCATAGATGTTTTTTGAACAGTACTTTTTTGGGGGAAAAAGCTATTTCATCCAGGGATGTATATAAAAATTCACATAGAAAAGCATGACTAGGTGGTACTATGATTTTTCTTTTTAGCCTCAACAAATAATAAATGTCTAAATTTAACATATATTTAGTTAGCCTTTAAGTTAGTTTACTACTATGGAAAATAATATTTAAATTAAATGAGATGGGTAGAATGCTATCAGTAATAAATAATAACCCAGTCAGATTGATCATTGTAAATAATAAAATGAAATATTTTATATTTTAGTTTTATATGACTTATTTTTTCTATAAGAGATACCTTTTGCACCAAATCATAATTTATAATTCATATTTATTATAAATTATGGTACTTTTTGGGTTGAACCATTCCACACACATACACAGAAAGGTTAACTTTCAATTAGTGAAGTGTAGAGAATCATATTAGGAATGAAGTGTTCACACAGAGCAGCAGGACAGGTCACATATTTCAGTGTAAATTGCCTTTGTCCCCAGAGCTGCTAATGGAACACTCACACTAAACATGTGATGTAGTGTCTTGTTGGATCAAGAAAACTGTCTTTGCTACCCACATTCACAGTCCAAATTTACATCACTGCTGTAGAAGAGCCTACATAACAGCTCATTTGTGTCCATTTAAGGGAATGTATAATCTGTTGAATTGCATCTAGCTATTTTGTCTGTGGTCAAAAAAATAAATTGTATTTAGAAGGGACTTGATTTTCAACTACAGTGTAATTTTTCAACTCTAATGTAAAAATCTGCTTAAAACAAACCTGTGATTTAATATCGGGATTCAACTTAAACGCTATTTGCAGTGAAACCAAATTTACTTGAATGTCTTTATCTCCTTATCAAGAAATTTGGATCTGGATCTGAATAAAACCCACAATCAAAGAGTAAGCTTTCTGTTTTTTCTCATTTATTTTATTGTGAAAAAATCAGATTATTTTATCCCCTCTTTGAATATGAAAAAACTATGGAAATGGTCATCTTCTTACGCTCCTGAAGAGGAGTGATGTTAAGATGATGTACTTTCCCTTTTATAAGATGTAAAATATTACCTATAATTATTTTGTCTATTTGTATCATGAGAAAAAAACTTATTTTAGTCTAGATCATTTCCTGATTAACATTAGACACATGTTGTCATTTTAGTAAGGAGGTACTGTTTTTTTCACGATATTCAGTGTTTTAGTTAAAGATTTATTTTGCCCACATCAGATTACTTCAATAGTCATACCTGAAAGATAAAACTCTAGTTCCAATAGTGTTGATTAGAGTTATTTTACAGAAATTTTGGGATTATAGGGAACATTCAGAAAGGTATAGAAAGTAATGTTAGAATTTACTCTGCACCTACCACCTTGTACTTTATGGAATATTTGACAAAAAACATTTTTAAGTGTTCAGTCAAAATTTTCACACTGTTTAAATGTAGACATTAAGATGTTTATCTCTTTTCTTCAATGTTTTTTTTTTTATTTGTTTGTATGGTTATTTTATTTTATTTTTTTACACATATGCATGTTTCATTTGCCCTATGGTGTCATTCTAAAGTAACTACTGTTTCTTTAAATCAGCTTTATCCTAAAAGTTTTACATTCACCTTGGTAGTTCATGCAAAACTACTCTGTGTTTCTACCTTGTCAAAATAACCAGGTGTATGGCAGGTTCAAGGAATTTCTGTGTTGAAGTCTGCTTAGTGTCTTAAATATATTTAGAAGATTTACTTAAAGTCTCAACTACTACATTGTAAATTAGAATTTAAGTTCATATTGTCTCCTAACACAAATTGGCTAAGCCTTCCATAACAAATAATTGCCTGATTTTCTCACAGTGTTTGCTCATTACTTTGTTTTTCCAATTAGGTATTTCTGTACTTTTCATTCTTGGTCCAACATCAACAACAGCCAACCATAGCACTCCAGATGGGCCAGAATGGATCAAACTGTCAGGTATTAGGATAAGCTGAATCTTGTTGAGTAAAATAAGAATTAGGAAATGAACAGGAAACATTTTCACACTAAAGTCAAAGAACAGTTAAAAAGTCTCAATGAGGTGATGCTGGGAAGCTCAACAGTTTGAGCCCTGCCTTGTATCCCCAGGTCAGAGATCGAATTCCGGCCTTGGTCCATGCAAACCCATATGCTGAACTACGGTGCCACTGTAACCACCACGATGATGGTGAAGGTTCTCACTTCCCATGAAGCAGCTCCCCAGTTCAGTTTCCACCCTGTGCAGCCCCACATCCACCCATGTGGAATGAAACTATGTCACAACTAATGGTGTACAACTATGAAGACTTCTATGGGCCCTCCCCACTTCTCTCTCTCTTTCTCTCTTACCTTCTCTCAAGCAAAATAAATCTTTATTAAAAAGAAAAGTCTCATCTAAAATCTTTTAACTGAGTCAAAATTATTCCATTTGCTGTTAGAGAGGTTCCTTAGTCCCAAGTGGACTTCTAGAAATCCCTTCAACTGTGTGTAACATGCTGCAACCATATGTAAACAACTTCACTGGCCGCAGATCAATTTTGACAATCTAGAGTTACAGAATTAAAAATTAGACTGAAATAATATATTAAATATCTGTGTATTGAACTTATTCTCTATTATTTTTGTAATAATTTATGCATACATACTTAGTTATTGAGCTATTATAGTAAAGATGATTTAGTTTAGGGTTCTGTGAAAGGGAAGATAAACACTCTTAATGGCATACAATCATCAAATTCAGAGGTCAGAAATGGTGGTTTAAGGTCTAAGTTTGACCCCTGGAATGTTTTTGTTTGGGCTGTGAGCTAAGTTTATTTTGTTTGTTTGTTTTTGTTTTAAGGATTATTACAAACAACACAGAGAAGAGAGAGAGAAAGAAAAGACAGATAAAAAATATATGACAAAGACAGTATATGGCCTGCACAGCCTAAAATATTTGCTGTAAGGTTATTTATAGAAAAGTTTGCTAACCCTTGCTCTTGTTCATCACTTTGTGGCACTTACATTATTTCTACTTAGATCTACAGAGCTCCAGCTATTTTTGCATACACACACAGATATACACAATAGTTTGAATCTTTACTATATTCATACACGAATTCATGGAATCTCAATTACAGTCATAACTTATTACTGACAGTCACACAGGCATACATAGGTGCAGGCACTTGAACATCAAATCGAGTTTGGTTGCTGGCAGATACATGACTATTTCACCTGGCAATGGAAACAAAGTCCCAGCCAATGCCAAAGGCTCCCCATTCACCTTCCAGTCACTAATGAACCTCTAATAAATACATAATTTTACGTTTTATATAGTCTTTCTGAATGTTTTTCATTTTTCCTCTCAAATTGTCTATATCTTCTTCTTCAATAGAAAGAAAAAAAAAGAAAGAAAAGCAATTATCTTCTGAGTCTTAAGGATGAAATCTCTGCATCTTCTTTAGGGCAAGAAATGAAGTGCTGCCTCTTTAATTGGCAGAAGTGTGCAGGAGGTGGCCATCCCTTTAACTTAGTGTTCAGGTATCTCACTTGCACCTTAGCTTTTGTCTGCATCCTGCCTGACCTCTTCTAGCACTGAAATATCATCCACATCATACTTCTCATGCTGATGGCTCTCTCTGCCAAAGGAGGCAGGGGGGGGGGGAGAAAGGAGGGGAGGGAACAAAGAGGATGGAGGGGGTCAAGTATATGGTGATGGAAGGGAGAACTGACTGGGTGTTAAGCACACAACGCAACACACAAACGATGTATCATAGAATTGTACAGCTGGAACCTCTGTAACTTAACTAACCAATGTCACCCCAATATGGTAAATAAAAAAAAGTGTAGTCCCTGTGAGTCACTTTATTTCCAGCACAGCTCACTGAGTCTGCAGGATCCCCTCAGCCTGGAGCATCCTGCGGTACCTCCCAGGGGTGTGTAAGTCCGAATAGAGCTGGCTTTTGGACTGGTCCAGGGGGAACAGGCTGCTGGCCAGGCTGCGCTCGATCTTGGCCAGGCTGTGGCTGGGAGCGACCAGGCGCTCCAGGTCGCCCTCGGGCTGGAAGCGGTTGAGCGCGCTGAGGCCGAAGGTGATGGTCAGGACTGCGGGCACGGTGAGGAAAAAGACCGGGTGCCGGCTCACGCACAAGCCCAGCCTGTGGCAGAACGACTGGAGCCCTCTGCGAAGCACCTGCCGCAGCATCCTCCACCAGGTCCAGCACAGTGATGGGCGCACCACCAGACCCCTCTCTAGTCCTTACGGTCATATCTACCTTCACGATAGCCTTCACTGTCACGGATGTGGGAACTGCAGCGTCCAGATGTCGTGTTCTCACACACTGGAAGAATGAGGATGCAAACTTGAGAGGAAAGGTTAAGCAGTAGAGATTTTACTGAAAGAAAAGACAGAGCTTTCTAACAAGAGGGGTCCCCAAAATGGAATACCGATGTCTAGGGCTAGAACTTACATGTGGTGTGTCTATGTACTTAGGTGCAGGTACTGGTGCCTGTATGTTAATCTGTATCTCATGGGATCTACTTTGGTGCCCAAACTCAAAGGTTTTTGAAATAAACTAGAAACTCTCTCAAACTTTCTCACAGGATTAGTCCCTTGAGGCATAAATTGTAGGTGTACTCCCTTGAGGCATAACCCTGTTATGCCTGGGGGCGTTGTAGAACATAGGGAGCATAGGGAGGCTTGCGCTGGTTATCTTGTTTCAGCTTGCACCTGGCTGACCTGGTTTCTGAGCTCACTACATTTTTATTTGATATGGTCACCATGACTACTGAGGATGTTCCTATCTGCCTGTGCGGTGTTCTATCTATCCTGTCTCATTTCCCCCTCCAAAGACATCGCCCTAACTGCCCTTAGGGTACCGGAATGATGACCACCCTGACTACTTCACGCTGAGGAGGGGCGTAGAAGGCATTGGCAGTTGGGGTTTGTCCAGAGGTCTATCTAAAGACCCTCGGTAGATGAGTGAATCGAAGTGGGGTTCTGTGTTTAGAACTGTCTGAAGCTTTGAGTCCTTTGTTTTATAGTCAGGATGTGCGAGCCACCACAGCCAGCTGGTGGGCAACTTGTAAGTGGCCAGGCATTGTAGGCAATAGCGTGACATGATACCTACACTAATGCGTAAGAGAAAAATAAGAGAGGCTTCTTTTAATGCAGTTAAGATGGGAAGCCAGGAAGTCAGAAAGGAGACATCAAGACCGAAAAACCTTTTTCTCTGTTTAATATTGGATGTTGTGTCTGAATTTGCTTAACTTTACCTTCAGTTAATTGTGACTTGACAGAGAGATGAAAACAATGTAATCCTTTAAATTTCTTACATCCATGATTATGTTTTAGGAGTCAATAATCGATGGCAGACCTATTTTCAAAAACTGCTTCTTTGACTTGTCCTAGATTTTGTCCAATAGCATGGATAGCCAGTGAATCAACGTTTGAGGCTTTTGCCATGGAGCAGGCTGGTTGGCTAACTTCTATATTTAAGGCAATAGTCAAAGCCAGTGCTATGAAGAGAGCCAGGGATACGTATTTAGTGGGACTGAGCAAATGAAGTTCACTGTTGCAGCTAGAATTGAAAGCAAGTTCCCTGTGATAACTAGTCTGATGAGACTTCTGGGGCATGAAAACAATCTTCTATGGGAACATTTGGGGGACATTTCCCCCCAACACTGTATGCTGGAATATGAGAATAAACAGCTTTTTTTCTAAATATGAAACTATCTAGTAGGTAATTTGACATGTGTATTTGCATAGCTGATTGTGATGGTGAAGCTGCAATTTAGAGCTACAGCAGCTGAGACATTAAAACAGTGATGTACACAGCTAGTAAACATGACAGTTTTCTGCAGGGGTTACAGTAGAGACCTTGAGAGAAAACATGCCTCTATCTTTTGTGGTGACTATGAAATCCCAATTATAGGTGTCAGAATAAGAGACAGACTTAATAATAAGTTGGCTTCATATAAAGGTCTTATACATTGTCTAAAACTTGGTATCTATATCTTAAAAATGCAGCTATCGACTCTAGCTGGACAGTGGTTAGGGTGCTCCGGAGCGCAGTCTAAAGCAGCGGAAAGTAATAGGAGGCAGGGCTTAGAGATCCCCTGATAGAACTTTTCCAAAGTGTAACAGTACTTTCTAAAGTCTGATTGTCTTGTTTTACAATTTCTCTAAAGTATTAGCTATTGGTAAGAAATAGGCTGAATATCAGCCCAAATCTAGGGGTTCTGTTTATATCTACAATCAAGCAGGTTTTAGAGAAAATAGGACCAGAGTGAGCTGTTGAGGCAGAGTAAACGGCTCTAACATTAGTTAGAAAATTAACAGGCTTACTTGCCACACCAAGGGTCACCCATACTTCTTCCCCCGTCGTTGTGGCTGTCTTTTTCTTCTTGGGAGCTGCTGGGTACCTCAGACCCTGTCAGTCAACCACAGCCACTTGTAGAGAAGGAGTTGGTCCCTGCTCTCTTCAGAACAGGGGACAATCCCTCTTATAGGGCCTTTTTGTTTTGCACAGGGGCATGGCTGCTTTGGAGGAGTTGGGCACACCTTATTCCAGAGATCTGGGCTTCTGCACCCAAAGCAGGCTCCTTCATGTGGTATTCCTCTTCTGGGGTTACTGGGTTGGTGCTGAGGTGACTCAGGTTTTAGCCCATCTATCATGGTGGCCAAAAGTCAGGCCTTTCTCTGATCTTGTGTCCAGTCTCACTGTTCCTCTTTTCTCATTTGCCCTGTCTTGGTTGCTAAAGACATTGAAACAAATTCCCTAAACTTATTCAGGTTTTCGTAAGAACAATTAAACTTTTTCTTTTCTTTCTTTTTTTCTTTCTTTCTTTCTTTCTTTCTTT
>PVKE010019007.1:0-28919 GCA_004027555.1 Craseonycteris thonglongyai | reverse complement strand
CTGGGCCCAGCACGCGCCCCCCAACACACATGCCCCCCAACACACGCCAGGCCCAGCACGCGCCCCCGGGCTGTGGCAGAAATAGGCCGGGAGCAGATGGCCGCGAGCTGCCGCCGTGCCAGGGCAGCCGCGGGGGGCAGGCTGTCTGGGAGCTTTGGGGCGCAGTGGGGGGCACCAGTCCTGGCGAGGGCACGGCCGGCAGCCCCCAGGTGTGCAGGGTTTGGAGAGAACAACAGAGAGGAAAAGTGGGGGCAGCCCCTCGAATTCCAACGGTGGGACTTTGCCTGAGGGATCCCAGCCACTGAGGGAGAAACGGCAGGAACACAGCGAAGGCACAGCCGCCCCCACCCCCGGACGAGGGCATGGGGGGGGCGGGGGGCGGGGGGCGGGCCCCTCACTCACAGAAAGGCCATCTGCCCGCGGCCGTGCTGCTTGTTGCTGTGGAACGCCCCCCGGTACTCCTGCCCGCGCTGGTCCACCAGACACCCGTGTCCTAGGGAGGAGCCCAGAGGCCGGCGTCCCCTCGCGCCCCCACCCCCAAGGTCAGGCCGGGGCCGGGGTCCCCGCACCGGAGTGGACGCCCGGCTCCCTGCTCCAGGGCAGGCCCCTGCGCCCGTCCAGGCCCCCCGAGTCCGGTACCCAGCGTGCCCCCAGCCTCCCACGCGGGCGACAAGCACTGGGCTCCGGTGGACGTCCCACCTTCTCGGGCGCCGCGGGAGAACTCCCCTTCGTAACGCCCGCCGGCTTTGTATGTCATCACGCCGTGGCCGTGAGGCTCCCCCAGGACAAACTCTCCGAAGTAGGTGTCCCCTGGGGTGCACAGGGAGGGGGGGCCGGGCATCAGGGACAGCGCTGTCCCCGTGCAGGGCAGCACCCGGTTCCCGCCCAGCCCTTCAGCAGCGGTGACGGCCGGCGCCATCTCAGGACAGAGGAGTCTCTTTATCTTATTTCTGATGCTGAGAAAAGAAAACGGGTCAGGTGGGTGTACACGGGGTCCCCCCGGGTCCCGCAGGGGCCGAGCCCCCTCCCCACAGTCATGTGAGTGCGGACCCCACCCTCCGCTGACCCTCTGTGGACATCGACGCGCCCTGAGCCCAAGGGGGCACCTTCTGTCCTGAGAACCGACCCCCACGCTGGGCTGGGAGGGTCTGAGGGTCTGGAGACAGGCCCCCCCCCAGGCTGGCTCGCTGCTGTTACGAGGTGCCTTAGGGAAAGCGGGGCCCCCCCGTTTGCAGATGGAGCTGGGGGGCCACCGGCCGTGCCCACAGCCAACCTGACGAGGCCCAGTGCCGGCAGCCTTCGCCCACGATCTCTCCTTCCACAAACGCGCCTTCGTAGTAGCTTCCGTCTTTGAACAGCAGCTTCCCACGACCTGGCGGAGGAAACCGTGGCAGGCAGCCAGGCAGCGGGCAGGAGTGGCCACCGGTGCCCGCGCTTGACCCACCTCCCGTCTGGGGCGCGCTCTCTGCAGGTCCCCGCACACACGTTCAGCAGTGAGAACATCCCGACCCCCGAGCGTGACCCCTGCTGTCCTGGCCGGAATAACCACCGGGCCATCCAACGTGCAGAAGAGACCTGTCCCCCCCAGACCTTCTGGGGGGCACTTCGCGGCCACCTCGCCTCCGTCCACGCAGTGGCCACAGGGCGGCACCAAGGAAACAGGCGGGGCCGACGCGTCTCAGACCCGAGCCTCACGCTCGGAGGGGCCGGGACCCCCGCGGGGACCCCCTCCTCTGCAGGCCAGCTCTTCGTCATCAGAAATAAACCATAAAGGCAACCGCCGCTATTTCCACTTCGGCAAAGAGGAGCTAAGGCTCCCGGGAGGATTGACGACTGGTGGCTGTCCCCGCCCGTGCGAGGGGGCCCACTGCGGGGTCCTCTGCGGGCCCGGGCCGCTGCCCGGCCTTGCTACGTGGCGCTTTCGGCGCGGCACGAGGGCGTCTTGTCCCACGAGTCCCAGGGCCGCGGGAAGTGGCCTCTCCTTGGCAACAGTGACCGAACGAGGACCCAGTGCGGCTGCGGGCCCCCTGCCCGCCCCAAGCTCCCTGAGGTGGCAGCTGTGGGAAGAGGCCACAGATGTTTATTTTATTTTATTTTATTTTTATTGCTTTTGACAGAGAGAGAGAAGGGGGAGGGCCCAGAGCCGTCTCCATAGTTGCACGTCATCAGTTTTCCACACGGCTTCACTCCACAGGTGGGTGGGGGGCTGTGCAGGGCAGGAACTGGGCCGGGGGCCTCCTGCCCGGGGGACATGCCCCCATTCGGGGCCTCCTGCACGGGAAGCACTCCCGGGGCGGGAGCCGAACTGGGGGCCTCCCACATGGGGGGACGCCCCGGCAAGAACTGAACTGGGGGCCACACCCCAGCTCAGCATGTGGGTCCGCAGGGGCCGGGGCCGGGATTCGATCCTTGGACCCCAGGGCTGCAAGCCGAGCGCTGCACCCGCTGAGCCCGTCCCCGGCGCCCAAACAGCTGCGTCTTACCGTGTGTCCTCCCTCCTTTCCATTCCCCTTCATATCGAAAGAAGGAATTCGGGTACGTGTAGACACCGTAACCTGAGTGTTGAAGAGGCGCGCGTGTGAGCGTGTCCCACAGGCAGCCTGGCTGACGTCCTAGGGACGCTCCCTCGGGCGGGGCGCAGGCTGGGGGCACGGCAGGACAGCGTGTGGCCCCCGGGGGGGGCTCTGAAGGTGTCTGTGTTCTTTGCTGCCCGTGGACTCCCCCAAACTGCTGCCCAAAGGTTCGGTTTGGTGGGGAGGGGGTCAGGGCTTGTCCCGTTTGCTGTCCACCTGTCCACTCCTTCCTTCCGCTGCGCACCCAGCAGCAGGTGCACCCACTGGGGGGGCACTGAGGCAGGCCCAGTGAGGGGGGCCGGGACCACCCCGTGCTGGCTCCCTGAGAGGCCTGGCCCAGTGGGGACGGGTTGATGGGAGGGTTGGGGGCCTCCCTGGAGAGGGGACGTTGGCGCTGAGCCTCGGTAGCCAGGGGAAGGCGAGGGCCCTGCCATCTCCCTGCAGGGACCCCCCCAGCGGCCTCCGGGGCTCGGGTCAAGACCCAGCCTGCACCCGGGGAGGGCACTGTCCCCCAATTCCCAGCGCCAGCCGTGGCTGGAGCAGGCAGGGCCCCCCGTGCGTTGCCGGACTACGAGGCGGGCTCCACTCCCTGTCCTTTGACTCTAAGCACAGCTCCCATCAAACCTCTGCAGGGCGCGTCCAGGTCGGGCTCCTCTCCCTGATCGGTCTCCAGGCCCCGGGAGCCGCACCCAACCTCCCGCCCACCCCGTGGGGCACCAGCAACACGGCGACGCGCCCCTTCCAGGCTCGTGGGTGCTGGTGGGGAGCCCCGCTGGGATCGAGGGGGCCAGATTCCGGCCGCGGATCCGGGACTCTTCCTGCCTCCCTTCTACCCCAACGGAGGTCCGTGACCGGGCCCGGGCCCGCAGCCGTTACCGTCCTGCGGCGGTCGCCCCGGCGGATCCCGGCGCTGCAGGCGGGACGTTGTGCTTCCCCGTCTGGCGGCGGCCATCTTGTCTCCAGGGTTTACCTTAGCAACCCGCAAGGCCGTCCTCCATTGGCCTGTTGGTCGTTAGGGGGCGTGGTCGAGGAAGCCCAATCTCCGAGCGTTAACAATCTCTGGAGCGGAGTTGTCGGGGCCCGGAGCCAGAGGACGTGCTTGCGCCTGCGCGGCATGACGCATTTCCGACCTTGACGTCACTTCCGACGAGAGGACCGCCCCTCCAACGGCCTGGGCGCCGGCGCCGGAAGCGGAAATGGTTGGAGGCTCTTGGCCCCGCCCCGGCGGCCATATTGGAGGCCCGGAGGCGGCGCCGCGCAGCACGGAGCGGAAGTGCTCTGCTCCCCATTCCCGGACCGAGCGAAGCGCCGGCGCGGCCCCCGCCCGCGTCCTCCTTCCCGCGGCCCTCGGAGACCGCGCTCGGCCGCAGCAGAGCCGCGAGGTACCTGCGGGCGGGGGCCGGGGCCGGGCGGCGGACGCGGGCCAAGATAGGCGGGGCCGGGCAGGGCCCCCGGGGTTGGCGCGGAGAGGGGCCCCGTCCGGCCCGCTGGCGCCGCGACCCGGGAGGCGCCCGCTGTCCGCCCCCGCGCGGCGTGGGCACGGCTGCTCTCCCCTCCGCTCCTCTGGGGTCACCGGGGCTTGTCGGTAGGGTTGCGGTGCGAAGGCGTCAGGGCGCCGTTGCGTTGCCCAAGATGACATGTAGGGAACCGCGCAAACTCCGGTCCCCCGGGCCGACGTGGGCCGCCGGGGCCCGCAGGACCTCGGTTCGCTTGTGTCTGAGACAGAGGCGGCCTGTGGGGCCTGGAAGTTTTCCCGCAGCGCGTCCTGCCCAGCTGGGTGGCGGTGCACGTGGAACGTGTCCGGGGGGCTCCCCGCGAGTGAATAGAGGGTCCTCGGTGGTCGGGACTGGAGTGTAGGAAGGAGGTGACCGCCGTCAGGTGCCGTGGGGTCAGCGCCACGCCCCGAGGAGGGAGGAGCCCGGAGGAATGCGGTCTGGAAGGGCATCCAGCGCCGGGAACGGCACCGATCACACGCGGGACCCAGGAGGAAGCGGGGCGGGGAGCCGAGCTGGCCATCGCCCCGCGTGCTGGGCTGCGCTCACTTCCAGGGGACACGCAAGCAGTGGCTGCCCAGCTGGGCTGCACACAGCTTCCTGCACGGCGCTCCTCTCTGCCTGCGACGGCTTTGGCTTTTTACTTTGTTTTCTTTGTGACTTGAGGATAAAGCACTAAAGTCCAACCGATAATTTACCGACGGCTTGCTGTGTAAGGGGCCTTGCTCGGCGGTCGGGCCCAGCAGTGGACGGGACAGTGCTCCGCCCTCAAGGTGGAGGACAGGGTGACGTGACCTAAGGGACGGGGTGGCCGGGAAGGGCATCTCTGAAGAGGTGGCCTTTATACTGAGTGGAGGGAAGGGGCCTGCAGAGGAGCAGGTGTGAGGGCCGGCCCTGACCCGGAGCAAGGCTGGCACGCCCCCCTGGTGCCCAGCGCCCATGGCAGCCCTCTGAGGCGGGCACGGAGGTGCTGCTGCCCCATTTCACAGGCTGGAGTGAGGGGTACTGAAGTGGTTGCCTGGGCCACACTGCTGGGAAGTGACAGAACCAGGTGCCAAAAAGCAGACTGTTTGGCTCCACAGTTCACACTGTTATGGATGGGGCTTTAATACATACGTTGTTGGCCAGGTAATCTGAAATTGGCTAAAGGAATCAGCATAAAGAATGTTACTGATGCCGCCTTCTTGCTGGCCTGGCTTTGGGCTGAAGCGGGTGGCCGGCCGGTCACCCTGGGTAATGAGTCTATGAGTTCTAATTTAGCTCCTTTTAAAATACAGAATTTTCCCTAGTTCAGTATAAAGCTGCACCTCCTGAAAAGACGAGGGATCGGGAGCCATAATTGTTATGTTCAGTTCAGGTGTCTGTCTGGTTTCCACCTGTGCCATGAGAGCAAAGGGCATCTTGGTCACCTCCTCAACACTCCCTGGAACTCTGCCGCTTCCCCAGGAGAGTCCAGGAAGTGGTGTTGCGGGACCCCTGCTGCACTTGTCATGCAGACTGGGTGGTGAGGCATAGAGGCGCTGTCAGGTGTTTCCATGTGGCATGATGGGAAGCAGTTTCCATTTGAGACCCAGGACCACATCGCGAGCCTGCTGGCTCCACCTCAGAGAGGCTGTGCTGAGTGCTCGCAGTGAGGGCCGGGCAGATGTGGGGTCAGGTTGCCTCCACTGTGCACCGGCTGACGGGCTGGGCGACTGGAGCTGTAGAATCACAGGGCAGCTGGGTCAGCAAGCGCTGTGTTCCAGGTGAGGAGACTGAGGCCTTACGCGGCTCCCGTGCCCCCCACCCCCCACAGGTCAGGGCAGCGGTGAGCTCCGCCCTGGCGCCTGCACCAGCGTAGGGTCCTCTGCATCCTGTCTTCCGGCTCGGTCACAGGAGCTGAGGTCAGGCTGGGCTCTGGCCGCTCCTGACATTGGACAAGTGGCTTACGCTGTGGAAGACTGTCCTCCTTAGGAAGGTGGGTGGTGACTCCCACATCACCTGGGCACCTGGGTTCGCTTGCAGGTGTCCCTCAGGGAGGCACCCCAGCATGTTGCAATAATCACGAGCAGATGGGGTTACCTCCACTGCCGATAAGGAACTGGGACAGGGACAGTTGCTTGCCTGAGTCTCGATGCCACACACTCTTCTGTGGATGGCAGGACCTGGCTGCTGGCATCAGGGAGAGCAGCCTGGGCAGAGACCAGGGCCGGCCTAGAGGAGACAGGGTGCACAGGAGGCGGTACTGGGGGGACACGTGTTGGGGAGCTGGGAGGCGTGGGGGCGGCGGCCTGCGCTGTGGCTGGGCCCGGGACTCCAGTCAGCACGGTGGCTCCCGGAGGGAGACCAATGGGAGGGGCGTGATTCAGGTGACGGTGGCAGAAACGAAAGTCCATCTGTGCTGCTTTGCATGTCATGTGCCTTCCTGGCTCTCCACCAAAGCGTGTCCGCCTGCTTGTTTCTTTTTCCTGGAAGACTGGTGGTACAGGCGCCCAGCAGACGTGGGGCGGGTGGCATGCTGCATGCTGAAAAGCCTGCTTGGAGGGTGGGGTGGAAACTGGTGAGAAGCGGTCAGGTCCTTGCACGCTGCTTATCTGATTGGAGTGTTTCCTTTTCCTCAGGTGCAGGATGTCCGAAGGGGACAGCAGTGGCGACTCCGTCCATGGGAAGCCGTCTGTGGTGTTCAGGTTCTTCACCAGGCTTGGACAGGTCCGTTTGCTCTCGGCACCATGTAAACATTGGAACAAGGATTTGGCCCCGGGCGTGTCCCGCAGGGCACACTGTGCTGGGCCTCCGGGCACCCAGAGCCTCATGCCCACTCTCAGGGCCACCTGCCCTCTGCCCAGGACACGCTCGTGTCTTCTGTACATGCACGGCCTTCGGGCCACACATGGTCTCTGCCTCTCTGCCACATACTTGTGTTCTGGGTTGGATTTCAGCTTTTAAAAATGAGGAAACCTTTCTTAGCTCCGGGGCAGTACAGATGTGGCAGTGGCCCCATACTGCTCTTGCTGTGCCTGCTCCCGGCCACCCACGTTCATGTCCTCATGGCTGGGGGTGGGGCTCTCACACCCTTTGCCCGAGTGTGCACACAGTTGTTGGACTTGTGGCCTGTGTGTGTGAACTGGAGTCTTGGGATAAGTCTTATTCAGTGAACAGCTGCCTGAAGCTGGTGTTCTGGCTCAGAATTAAAAGCGGAGCAGTTTTTTGTCTTTTAGAGATTTATTTTTATTGTCTTTTTTTTTTTTTTAAGATTTATTTTATTGTTTTTGACAGAGACAGAGAGAGGCAGAGAGAAGGGGGAGGGCCCAGAGCCGTCTCCATAGTTGTACGTCATCAGTTTTCGACATGGTTTCGTTCCACACAGGTGGGCCGGGGCTGTGCAGGTCGGGAACTGGGCTGGGGGCCTCCTACATGGGAAGCGCGCCCCCTTGAGCCAGGGGCTGAACCTGGGGGCAAGAACTGAACTGGGGGCCTCCCAGAGGGGAAGCACACCCCAGCTCAGCATATGGGTCCACACAGGCCAGGGCCAGGATTTGATTCTCAGTCCTTGGGGCTGCAAAGTGAGCACTTAACCTGCTGAGCCATCCCAGCTTCCCCTATTGTTTTTGACAGAGAGAGACAGAGACAGAGAGGGAGAGAGACAGAGAGAAGGGATAGGCCCCAGAGCAGTTTCCATAGTTGCACATCATTAATTTTCTACATAGTTTCATTCCACAGGTGGGCGTGGGGCTGTGCAGGGCAGGAACTGGCCAGGGGCCTCCTGCATGGGAGGCATATCATGGGCAGGAGCCACACCAGGGGCCTCCCACATGGGAAGCTCGCCTGGCGAGAACTGAACTGGGGGCACACGACAGTTTGGCATATGGATCTGCATGGGCTAGTGCCGGGATGCGATCCTTGGACCCCGAGGCTGCAAGATGAGAGCTTAATATACTGAGTGATCCCGGCTTCCCCAATTGTTTTTCTTTTTTTTGAGGGAAGGTGAGAAACAGAGAGAAGATGGGAGGGCCCAGAGCAGTCCCCAATAGCTGTTGTACATTATCAGTTGTGATACACTTCCACCCCACACAGGTGGATGTGGGGCTGCACGGGGTGGGAACCAAACTGAGGCTATCCAACATGTGGGTCTACATGGACCAAGGCCAGGCCAGGGCTGGGGCCTGGTCTTTGGACCCTGTACATCACAAGGCAGTGCCCAATCCGCTAAGCCATCCCGGCATCCCCAAAGTGTAGCAGTTTTTAAAATTAAAAACGGGGAAGCCGGGATGGCTCAGTGGGTTGAGCGCTCACTTTGCAGCTCTGGGGACCGAGGATCGAATCCCGGCCCCGGCCCGTGTGGACCTATATGCTGAACTGGGAGCTCCCCCAGTTCAGTTGTCTGTCTGTCTCTGTATCTCTCTCTCTCTCCCTCTGTCAAAATAAATAAAAAAAATATATATATATATGTATATTATAAAATTAAAAACAGTTTTGGAAAACTTGATAATATTGAAGTTGGGTGATAGGTTTGTGTGGGCTCAGTGTTCTCTGTACTTTAATGAGAACATTTCTTTTTAAAAATGTTTTCCATTGCAGTTAGCACTCCGTGTTACGTTAGTTTCAGGAGTACAGGATGGTGGCTAGACATTCACATAACGTGCCGAGGGACCTGGCCCCGGCCCTCCACCTAGCACCTCTTGTAGTTACTGCGGTCTCCCTGACTGTGTGTCCTGTGTGGACTCACGTCCCTGGGACAACTTTGTCATTACCAGTTTGTTACTCTTTACTTTTATGACTGGTTAAAAATCTCCACAATTAAAACTTAAAAATTAAATAATTTGGAAAGTTTAGGTTAGAAAGCATGTGTACTAGTTACACACCTGCACACGTGTACGGGTGCAAACCAGGGAGCCCTCAGTAGACTGTGGCCACTGGGGCGCCTGCCACTTGCAGGCTCGGGCTGCGGGCCGGGCTTGGGGAGGGCCTGCGGCTGAGTCCCGTGGACATGCCCGCTCCCTCCTGCTGGCCCTCAGGCTGAGGTTAGGTGTCCCGAGATGAGCCCTCGCTGGTGCACAGGGCACTGCTGCGGCAGGTCGTTCTGTGATGTTTCTGTTGAAGGGATGACCTGCTCGGGAGTCCTGCAACAATCGGGGTGACCGCGGCCACTGCTCCCCGTCAGCGACGGTTGCGGGATCTGTGACGTGTGAACTCTTTGTCGTCCTAGATCTATCAGTCCTGGCTGGACAAGTCTACGCCGTACACCACTGTGCGGTGGGTGGTGACGCTCGGCCTGAGTTTTGTCTACATGATTCGGGTCTACCTGTTGCAGGTAGGTGTGGCGGCGGCTGGGGCGTCTGTTCTTCTATGTCTGGATTCGGTGGGCTCGTGGTGAAGGAAGTGGTCTCTTGACTAGTTAAGCACCAGGGTAGGAAAACTGTCAATGACGGCCTTGGAGCCTGGGGTAGGTGACGGCTCTGCTGCGCTTGTCCCACGGCTCCCCACAGTCTCATCAGCAGTTGGGCCAGGTGCAGGGCCTCCTCCCTCCTGCTGTCCTGCTCTGGAAGGGACCCACGGTATCCCCTCCCCACCTCGGGACTCCGGGTCTGGGGACACAGTAGCCATGGGGACCGCTTGCCTC
The DNA here is from genome assembly GCA_004027555.1 of Craseonycteris thonglongyai. Lineage (NCBI taxonomy): Eukaryota > Metazoa > Chordata > Mammalia > Chiroptera > Craseonycteridae > Craseonycteris > Craseonycteris thonglongyai. The sequence goes on along the minus strand of PVKE010019007.1, from coordinate 19,254 downwards.
CCCCCGGGCATCATGGGCGGTGTTGGGTCCTGTGTGTCCAGCTGATGTGAGACCAGGGGCCGCAGGCAGCGCTGAGGCCGTTTTGGGTTCAATGACATCTTCCCAGACTCACCCTGGGGCGGGGGGTGTGCCTTTCCTCTCTGGGGCCACCTGGTCCCAGACACACATTCCCTTCAGAGGGGGCCGTTGTAATGTGTCCTTGTGTCCGGAGGAAGCAGGTTCAGGCCTCCTCCAAATCTTTCTCTTCTCCAGTGGGGCACAGTTTCCTCATTTAAAGCAAACCCCTTCCTTCCAGGTGTTTCCCTGGATTGAGGGGGACATGGTCCCTAGAGGGACACATTTATTACTGGACGTGTGACGTCCAGTACGCGGGACAGTCTCGCCTACACTAACCGCAGCAGCGTGTCCTGGACGCCAGTTGCGGTTGCGTTGGGAACCGGCGTGGCCGGGCCATTCACGTGATTCCTGTAGCAGCGCTGGGCTCCGGAATGTCTGAAATACTTGAATCTAATTGGTCTTAGTTCCTTTTTTAAATTGGAACTTGGTCTGTTCTTTAATGGAAAGATTGACCTAGAAACCTTGATCCTGGGAATTCTGGCAGGTGGGTGTGTCTCTCAGGCTAGTTTGCTCTGAACACACGTAACAGGGTGCCCCTTAGGCTCGACCCTGTCCCCCAAGATGTGTGAACAGTGAGCGGATTTCTCATGTCCGGGTTTTAGTTTCCTGAATTGAGAGTTTTAAGGCAAAGGTTTCCTTTTGTTTGCATGAGAATTCTTGGGTGCACACAGTCCATAGCACGCCACAGCCCTGCTTCTCATCGGACAGACCTGCTGCTTTAGCACGCGTGTAGTTGCGGGGAGGGGCCCCCTTCTCCACACCTGAGGTTTCCTAACCTCGTCCTGGATCTTCTGACTTCCGGTCCAGGACTACTTCTGGGAAAGGTGGTGAACATGCCTAAGGGTGGTGGGAGGCGTAGCCCAGAGGGGTGTGCCCCCCGTGCTGAGGAGCCCCGACGTGCAGGGTGGGCCTGGGGCTTCGAGCACGCCGCCGCCTCTGCACTCCTGGTGGGGGCTGGTGGTGTCAGGCGTTTTGTGCATCTAACCAGCCTGCCCACCTTTGAGACCCACAAAGCTGTTTGAGACATACTGTCACCAGGGAGGCAGGCTTCCCACTGTGAGTGAGCATGTGCACGTCACGTTCAGTGAAGGCTGGGTCTGGGGGGTCCTGGGAGCTCCCAGGCTGACTCAGGGTGGGCGGCTAAAGTGCGTCCCTGACCTCAGCTCCCTTCTCTTCCAGGGCTGGTACATTGTCACCTATGCCCTGGGCATCTACCACCTCAATCTGTTCATCGCTTTCCTCTCCCCCAAAGTGGACCCGTCCTTAATGGAAGACTCAGGTGAGCCGCGGCCCGCGTCTGCTTGCTGGGGGAGAGCTGTGCTCTGTGTGCTTCACAGAGGTGCTGTTTCCTCTGGGGACGTCAGAAATCCAAACTCCGAGACGTTCTCTGGGTGTTTGGAGCACCTAGAACATGGGTGACTATGACTGGTGTTTGCGGCTGACTCGTGAAGCCCTCTTAACCGTGTGAGGTGGCTGTCCCCTCCGTCACCTCCAACGTGCAGATGAGGAAGCAGAGGACGTGGTCAGGGCCCCCCTTGTAGCCTGGGTGACCGGAGGCTTCCACAGTCATCTTGCTGTGACTGACAGAGGCCGCTGTGGCCCGGCGGCTGATGGCGAGCCCCGTGGAGGCAGGCTCCCCAATTCCCAGGGTGGTGGATTGAGAAATCCTTAGTTCACGCTGCTCTTGGCCACACCTGGGCCAGGTAGGGGACCTGAGCCCACGTCTGACTGGCTGGCCTGTGTGACAAATGAGAGGTTGTGTTACAGACACCATCGCTGTTGCTGGAAGAGCTGGGTGCAGCTCACTGCCCGTGGAGCTGTGAGGCAGGGGTGTCTTTTGGGAGGACTAGAAAACTCATAGGCTCTGCCTGTAGCCTCAGTTTCCCTGCCTGTAACAGGAGGCACCTGTCGGGTGGTGTGGGGCCCAGAAGAGGCGGAAGGTGGGTGAGGGTCCCCAGCGTCCCTGCTCTGGAGAGTAGACACACAGCCACGTGCAGCCTGCTCGGTGTGTCACTGTCACTCTTAACTTCACGTACCTTCACACAGAGCAGTTGCTGTGTTCCTGAACGTCGGCGCGTGGCTAAACTTTTACGCAACCCCGTGAAACACGCAGCGGTTCTTCTAGAACAGGAATTCGCATTTGACTGACAAAGCAGCGGCTTGACTTCTAAGTCGGCTAATGAGCTTTTTGGTCTTTGGTTAAACAACACAGCTGTATTTTGTTCAGAAGCTTTAGGGAAACACTTACGTGCAGTCGTGGGAATGAAAGTGGGGCCCGCTTCCTCTGATGCGCCTCTGCCTTCCAGATGACGGGCCCTCCTTACCCACCAAACAGAACGAGGAGTTCCGGCCGTTCATTCGGAGGCTCCCGGAGTTTAAGTTCTGGTGAGTTCCTTCCGAAAGCTGCTGTTCACGCGGACAGTAAGGCTCAGAACAGGCTCCCTGAGGAAACACGTTCGGCTGTGTGTGGGGGTATCGTGCACCCAGAACACGAGTGCTTGTCACGCGGAGGCTGACGCTAGCGGAGGAGAGGCCGTGCTCGGCAGACGGCAGGAGCGGTGCCTTCGGCCCTGGGCAGCAGGCTTTCTGCCCCTCGGGCAGGCGCAGCCACGGGGCGGCTGCTATCATGGGAAGTGCTGTGTTCTGGGATGAGGGTTGTGATGTTGTGACAGGGGTGTGACAGGTGACAGAGGTGACCCCCCACTGTCAGGCATGGGGGCTCTGTGGCCTCGTCTGTCCTGTATTTTTGGGTGGAAATCGGAAGGAAGTGAGCTGCCACGCCTTCACTTGACCTCGGGCGCTGCGTTGGGACCTGCCTGGCGCTCAGCTGGTCTGGGGGGCTTTTGATCTGTATGAAGAGGAGAGTCAGGGGCCTGTTAGGGCTGTGGGCCCGGTCCCCAGGACACTGCTGAGTGCCCCCAGGGGCTCGGGCAGGGGAGTGCTCTGGGTGGCAGGCCCAGCAGCCGGCACATTGAGCCCCTGGTCACGGCGTCCTGGGCAGCTCTTGGCTGGTGCTTACACCTCATGTCGTAGAGCAGACGCTGGGCTTTCGGGGCACTTGGCCCACTGTCTGTCCCACAAGCAGCTCCACACCCGGTGCGCCTAGCCTACCGCGCTCGTGTGGCCACATGGGGCGCTCTGCTGTGGGCGGCCCTGTGCCCCTCCCGGCTGAGTGACGTTCTGTCCTTTCAGGCACGCGGCCACCAAGGGCGTCCTGGTGGCCATGGTCTGCACCTTCTTCGAGGCGTTCAACGTGCCGGTGTTTTGGCCCATCCTGGTGATGTACTTCATCATGCTGTTCTGCATCACCATGAAGAGGCAGATCAAGGTACAGGGCGGGGCTCGCAGTGCTGGGGGTGGGGAGTGGACACGGGGCCCCGCCTCCGTCCGCCACGGCGGGTCAGCGCGGCCGTGTGCTGTGCCTTCTCTCAGGCGTGGTGTCCTGTGGGTCACCCTGCCAGGCCTGGGTACACACGACGGCAGCTCGTGGGGGCTCCGGTCCTGGGGCCCGTCCTGCACAAGGGCACCTCCCACTGGCTCCGCGGCCCAGTGGGTGGTGAGCTGTGGCCGGTGGGGGCTGGAGCCCCACCTCCATCGACAGGGACTGCACGCGGTCCCTCGGGAAGCTGTTCTGAATCCGTGCGTCTGTGTCCCCAGCACATGATCAAGTACCGGTACATCCCGTTCACGCACGGCAAGAGGACGTACAAGGGGAAGGAGGACGTGGGCAAGACGTTTGCGAGTTAGACGCTGCGGACCTGGCCGATCCTTGGAGCCTGAGGCGGGTTTGAGCCGTTAGAACAGCACCTACTCTCCACATAAAGTAGTTGATGACCAGGGGTCGGATTTTCTTTTTAAAAGGAGCTTCAATTATTTGTAACTGAAATATCAGGTTCTTGAAGAAACTGACATTTAAAGTGAATTGCATTGATTTATTTTTCAGTGACGTTCAAGCGTTTAAACGGATGGAATTCTAGGAAGCTGCAGGCTGGGCGGGGGCTGGGCGGGGGTGTGGAAGGACGGGTTGTGCCCCAGCCGCCGCCTTCCCAAGGACGCCCGTAGTCACGCTGCAGCCGGAGGAGATGCTCGTCGAGTCCTGCTGTCAGGAGGAACTTACCGCTGGCGGGGACTTGTGCCCACTGCCCGCGTCATCTCACCGAGGTTTCAGGTCGGCCTCTCCTAACAACTCAAAACTCTGTTAAAACTACACGGTTGTTCTGGGGCCTGGAATTATAAATATATATTATATTTTACCTGCTGGAGGTTACTTCGCCAGTTCTTTCCTGCAGGGGGGCTTTAAGCTCAGTGTTTTCCCACAGCCGCCCCGAGCCGCTCAGGTGTGATCGGCCGCTCCGTGGGCTCCCACACTCTTTCATATCCCTGGGGAAACCCGCACGCATGTCCCCTTTTTTGATGTGAGAAAAATAAGTACTCGTAACATTTGACTGACTTTTTCATTCCAGCTTTATTAAAGGTGGTGCCCCCTCCTCACGTGCTCTTTACTGCACACAGCCTGCTACACGGCCGTAAGCCCGTCAGGGGAGTGTCTGCCGACGGTGGCAGGCCCATAGCGGGACGCAGTGCCGTGTCAGGCCCGCCCCTGGGCCTGCGGGGTCCACACGTCCCCCGGGCACCAGTACCGTCACCTTCATCTTCGGTTGTAGGTGCCGACAGTGCCTTTTCTCTTGCTAAGTTCTGCGTGTCTGCAGTTGAGCTCTCTGGCTTTTAAGAGGCCACACAGAGACCCAGCCACGCACTTAACCTGCGTGTTTACAGGATGCCGCACGTCAGTGCACAGTGGCACTTGGCGCGGTCGAGCCCTAGACACTGCGCGTTTGTCAGCGGCTCCCAGTACAGGCTCAGGTGTGAGGGCAGAGCTGTTCTTGTCAGTACGACCGCGGCTTCAGGAGCGGCGCGGGCCTGCTCACGGCTCCTGTGCGGGGTCCACGGTCAGTCAGGCTGGCGGGCACAATGCACGTCTGCAGCCGACTGACCTCACGGCGCAGTCCTGGTGAGCGGTGTCTGCTGGACATCTGCAGTCTCAGTCTGAGGAGCGGCCTGGCCGGGCCTGCACGCAAGGGGCAGAGGTCACACCGGCCTCCTGGAGTCCAGGTTTTGTGTCACGCTGCGGCGCTTGGCGCTGTGAACGTGCCAGCCCGCATGTGGGCTTTGTTTCTTCAGGATGCTATGGTCACGTCCCACCTCTGGTGCAAGTTTGATAATTTAAAACCCTGAAGACAGGAAGGCGGCAGGAGCAGGCTGGACACGGGGAACTGGTGGAGCCGCTGTCCCGCCCACCAGCCTGAGGTGGGTGTGGGTAAGGTCTTACTTAGCAAGACACTTGGAACTTGTCCCCCAAGCTGGCCCAGCCCTGCCCGGAGCCCTGAGCTCCTGGGAGGGGAACCCTTCAGCCAACATGAGGCCCAGACGGGACATGAACTGACAGCGCAAGCCAAACCCCTTAGGTCGAGGCAGGTGTGCTGACCCCGCCGCACACCACACCCACCCGTTCACACCAAACCCTGACCGTCCACCTGAACGTCACCACCTTGTCTCATCCCATACCGTACTTTTCCACGTATGAGATGATTCTTTTGTCTATAAAGTTGTTAGACCAAAAATTAGGGGTCATCTCATACGCAGGAGTAACCTGTGTATTGATTTCTAAGCGGATTAGAAAAGCAGAAAGCATCTTATACACTGAAAAATAGGGAAAATGAATGTGTCCCAGTGTGTTTTCTGAAATTAGTTCTCGGCTATGTGATTTGGGGAAGGGACGGGAAGAGACAGTTTGTCCCAAGGAATGACGCTGCTGAGGACATGGTTGGGGCGGCTCCCCATCACGTCTACCATTTCTGTGCACGTTAACAGATGTTTTCTCCTGACGTCAGGTGACTCCTGGTCCCTCTGCTCCGCTCACCGGAAGTGCCGCAGGTAGACCAGCTTCTGGGGAGGAAACTTCTCCCTGCACAGGGGGCACTCGGTCTGTGGGGGAGGAGGTCACGTGGGCTGTGTCCCCAGCACGACACCAAAGGCCCTTCCCCACCAGCACCACCAGGAGCACCGTGTCCTCCATTCCACCCAAGACTAAGTCAGGAGCTGTAGTCCGGAACGGCTGCCCCAACTGCTGTGTTGAGGAGTGGGGTTCACAGACACCCACAGGGTTTCAGGCCATGGGACTAGGGCTGCCCGAGCCTCACGGGAGGTCCTGGGGTGACCGTGCCTATCTTGTGTCCCATGTCCTTAGGCTGGCGGTCCCACCCTGAAGGCCACCTGGCTGAAACCAGGCCAGGTTCCCTCTGGTCCTAGGCCAGTCTCTTTCCTGCCAGGCACCACTCTGGGGCCCACACGGGGGCAGGGAGTGGGGCAGCACCTGTGCTGGGGGTCCCAAAAGGCAGGGATGGGGCCCAGGCACGGGCTCTAGGTCAGCCTCTGCCCCTCTACCCCCCACCACACACACGTCCTCAGGTAAGCAGAGCATTGAGCCTTGCAATGCAGGAAACCAGGTGAGCACCACGTCCGTTCTCTTGCCTCACCTGGGTGCCCCCTGCCCCCCAAAGCCTGAGAAGCTGGATTCTAGCGGAGCCCACCTGCAGAGGCGTGGACCCTCCCTGCTGTCAGCAGGTGAGAGGGCGTGGCACCCCCACTCTGGTTGCCTGGCTCAGTGAACCCCAATGCCCTGAGGTCTTAAGAGGCCAGGGCAGGTGGCTCTGCGTCCTGGGGGTTCCCATGTGGGTGGGGGTTCCCACGTGCAGCTGCAGAGGAGGGTCCGGTGTGTGCAGGCCGGCCGGGCCCCGGCAGCTGCTCCAGCTCACTCAGGCCAAGCGTCAGCACGGCCACCGCAACCCTCACCCTGACACGGCCTAGCTCACCTGGGCGTTTAAAAAGACCCCCCCAAGGGACTCAGGGCAGCCCCCCGCCAGCCTGGTCACTGACCTTGGTGTCGCACCACTGGGTGATGCACTCCCAGCAGAACAGGTGGCCGCAGGGCGTGGCTGTCGCGTGCCTGCGTTCCTCCAGACACAGCGTGCACAGGGCCTTTCTGCAAACCGCCTTCTCCTCCGTGTGGCTCCTGCGGGGAAGGGGACGGAGCTCAAAGGCCCTGCTGAGCACAGGGACGCGGCCCCCACTGGCCGGGGCGAGCCCGAGCTGACCTCGTGGGCGGCCCCACACGCCTGCGCGCCCCCTGCACCTGTGGTGTCACCCACACACCTGAGCTGAGACACCCCTAGTGCCCATGAGCTGCCCTGCACCCCCTGGCCCCCCACTCCCGAGAGGCCGCCCCGCACACCTGCGCTGAGACAGGCCACGGTGCAGCTTCCATTCGCGCCGGACGCGCTGCCTCCGCCGGAGGCTGTAGAGCTGCAGGCCCGCGGTCAGGACCAGGTGCAGCAGGGAGACGAGCCCCAGCAGCCGGTAGCTGGTGTGAGCCCGTGGGTCCTCTGCAGGCGGGCGGCGGGTACGGAGCTGAGGACGCAAGGGGACAGTCACGTGAGCACCTGCACAAACTCCAGCCGGGGGCCAGGCCTCTGCCCGCACCGAGGGCCCCATCAGACAAGGCCAAGTTCTGCCCTCTTGGCACACGGTGACCATGGGCCCCCAGCCGAGGGAGGGGCCCGAGCACCGGGCGGGAGGCCAGTCGGGGGTGCTGGGCAGCTCAGGGCCTCACTCCTGCCGGGAGCCCAGCACTGAGCCGGGACGATGTGCAGGGGCTGGAAGTGTACCGGCCACCGAGACTGCAGGAGAGGACCGGGGGTGGGGGGCGTCCAGGAACCCCCATCTCAGAGAGGAAAACGGCCTGAGCGGCACCGAGCCAGACAGAAGGCTGAACGGCAGGTGCCACAACCAGCTCATCACAGGAACAGACGCTCTGCCTTCAGAAAGGCGCCAGCCAGCAGGTGACACCATGCTGCCCAGTGATGCTGGCCCAGCCCCTGCTGGGGGCCGCGTCCTTGAAGGGGACTCGGGTACCCTCCTCACGCTGTCGCCTCCCCTTGGCCGGGAGCAGGGGCAGCAGGCGTCCTGCAGAGAAAGCCCGTGGCCGCCCCGGATGTCCCAGGAGACAAGAGCCGGTGTTCCCAGGCTCCTCACCCAGAGGCTCAGCAAACACTCACACGGCAGGGGGACGACCGCGGAGGGAGGGGGATGACTGCGGGCCTGCGGGGAGGGTGGTGGGGCGACCGCGGGCCTGCGGGGAGGGCGGGGGGACAACCGCGGAGGGAGGGGGGAAGACTGCGGGCCTGCGTGGAGGGAGGGGGATGACTGCGGGCCTGTGGGGAGGGCGGGGGGACGACCGCGGAGGGAGGGGGATGACTGTGGGCCTGCGGGGAGGGTGGTGGGATGACTGCGGGCCTGCGGGGAGGGCGGGGGGACTGACACGGGAACAAGGCAGGTGCAGGCGCAGGGAGGAGGGGTGGGCGGGCCTTTCTCAAGGGGAGCAGGTGCTCAGAGCGCGCAGGAGGGCCAGGCCAGTGGCCTGGGACAAGGGCTTGGGTCAGAAGCAGGAGGGAGAAGGCTGGAGCGGCTGTCCAGCAGGGCAGGTGGGTGCAGACCAGGGTCAGGGGGGGTCACAGAGGGGTCACCTGGTCCTCCCGCAGAGCAGCCTGGAAGAGGACCCAGGGCGGCCCATGTGTGCCAGCTGCAGACATGCCCTCCCCGCAGGGCCTGTGGGAACACCTGCCCTGGGTCTTCTAGCAAAGTGAGGCCCAGTGGGGGCCCCGGCCCGAGCCCGAGCGGTGCCCAGAGGCCTCACAGCCCACACAGACGAACCCCCATCAGCCGAGCGTGGCGGCACCTGCACTTACGTAGGTGATGCCGGTGAGCCGCTTGGCCAGGTGGTAGGAGGCGCCGTGGAGGTAGAACCAGGCGACATGGACCCGATGGAGGAAGCCCAGGCCCTGCCTGGCCGTCAGCACTGCCCGCAGGACCACCTTCCTCTGCTGCTCTGTCAGGGCGGCTGCCTGCCGGTGCACCCAGCGCCTCACGCCCGACCGGCCACGCCCGCCAGCACTGCCCTGCGAGGGCCGGGCACTGTCCCCGTCAGCCTGCAGCTCCTGCTCCACATGCAGCAGGGCCTTGGCCAGCAGGTAGGGCAGCACGGTGTGCAGTGCGACCAGCACGCCGCGGCGCAGCCTCGAGGGCACTCGGCTCTGGGACGGGTCCACCTGGACGACCCCGACGTACTCCTCCCCCAGCGTCTGGTAGCCTGGGGGTGCGGGGACAGCACACGCGAGGCTGAGCCGGCCACCAGCAGGTCTGGGTCCCCTAGGTCCCCGCCTCTTCTCTACAGCAGCTGTCCCCAACCTTTTTGGCACCAGGGACCAGTTTCGTACAAAGTAATTTCTCCACGGGTTGGTGTGTGTGTGTATGTGTGTGTGTGGATTTGGGATGACATGAACATGTTACATTTACTGTGCATTTTTTATTACATTATAACGTGTAATAAAATAATTACACAACTAATCTAATGCCATGTTAACCTGACAGGAGGCGGAGCTCAGGGGTAATGTGATGGAAGCAACTGTAAATATAGATGAAGCTTCGCTACTAGGCCGCGCTCCCCTCCTGCTGTGTGGCCTGGTCCATAACAGGAGTTGGGGACCCCTGATTTAAAGGACAACATGCCCTGTGACAGGACTCAGCGCAGAGGGACCCCTCTGAGACCATGACGTTCAGCCACAGAGAGATGGTCTCAGTGGTGTCCTGGGCAAGGGTCCCCAGGGACAGATATGCCAGGCAAACATTAGAGCTTCCGAGGTCCCACTGGGGCTCAGGGCCTGGGCTCCCTTTTGGGGGACGGTCTCAGGGCCTCTCTTTCTGTGGCTGCATCCGGGCCCCTCTAGGAGCTTCTCACTCAGCTGTCAGCTGCCTCCTGTCCTCTGGGCTTGGCCTGTCTTGTGAAACCTCAGTCCCAAGGTCCCATGGGGGTGCTACCTGCAAGTGTGGTGAGGCCAAAGTAGGCGACATCCGACAGCAGCTCCACCTCCTTCCTCCACTCCAGCCACTTCTTGGCGCCTGAGAGACAGACAGCAGCGGGGCTGTGGGGACGGGGCTGGAGGGGGCCAGGATTAGACAGCCCCCCGCCTCCCAGGCCCAGGGGGGTGAGACGCTCCTGAACCACACGCTCCTCTCCCCTCCACCCGCACCTGCCTCACCTGGGCCACCTGGTTCGAGGGCCTTCCCCAGTGCAGCCCTGTCCCCTGCAGGGCCGCCTGGATGTGCACGAGAGACCAGAAGGGACCCAGGACAGACTGTGCTACAGTGACCGAGACCACACGCACGGCCGGCCACCTCTCAGGAACCCCAATTTCCCTATCTGTGAGAATGGGAACCCCAAACCCCACCTCGTGGGGCTGTTTTGAGGATTAAATGAGTTAATATTTAAGTAAATTTTTAAAAAAGATTTACCATATTTTCCGGCGTATAAGACGTCCCCCTAATTTTACAGTTAAAACATAGGTTTAGGCCTATATTCGCTGTATAAGACTCCCCCCCACTTCCGAGGCTGTAGTCTTATACAGCGAATATAGGCCTAAACCTATATTTTAACTGTAAGATTAGGGGGACGTCTTATACGCCCGGTCGTCCTATACGCCGGAAAATACGGTATTTTATTGTTTTTAACAGAGACCGAGACAAAGGGAAGGGGGAGGGCCCAGCGCCGTCTCCACAACCGCCTGCAATCAATTTTCGACATGGTCTCGTCCCACATAGGTGGGCTGGGGGGCCACATAGGGCAGGAACTGGGCGAGGGGGTGGGGGCTCCCACAGGGGAGGCGCGCCCCCCACGAGCTGGGGGTGAAGCCGGGGCCTCCCACATGGGAAGCGCGCCCAGCGAGCACCAAACCGGGGCCCACACGGGGCCGGGACTCGATCCTCGGACCCCAGGGCTGCAACGTGAGCGCTCAACCCGCTGAGCCCTCCCGGCTGCCCCCAAACGAGTCCCTATTTGCGACGCACGGAGAGAGGTGGCCGCCACGGACAAACCAAAGTGCCTGTCATCTGAACACACTTGTTCTGCCGTGATCCTCTCCGGCTCCGGGGAAGCGGGGCGCTGTGGTCCGCCGGGCCCTGGCCCCCACCCGCCGGGTCGTTCTGGCTGCGCGGGTCCCTCCCGCTCACCCGCCAGGCTGTGCAGCGCGCTGCCCGCCGCGCTCCGCAGGCCCCCGCGGTAGTAGTCGTCCTTCTGCGCCGCGCGGACCACCTCCGGGGGGCTGGCGGCCGCGAGCGCCATGGCGCCGGGAACGCGGTGGCCACGCCCACGCAGGCGCCTACGGATGACGACTGGGCGCGGCGCACACCTAGTGCGTCACGGCGCGCGGGGCGTGGCCTGGGAGCCCGGGCCTGGGCGTGGCCTGGGCGGGGCCTGGGCGGCCGGGTCTGGGCGGGGACTGGGCGGGGTCTGGGCGGGGCATGGGCGGGGCCTGGCCCGCGGAGGTCGGGGGCGGGCCCGGCAGGACGCGACGGGGTTTCCGGAGCTGAAAGTGGGTCCCGCTGCTTCGTGGCGAGCGGGGCGCGGGACCCCGAGGGGTGGCGGAGCCGGAGGCGGGCGCGGATCCTCCGTGAGCTGGGGAAGCCGCGCCCGCCCTCCCGCCTCCGAGGTCGGGAAGGTGAAGAGGGCGCTGCCCCAGACTTGTCACCCCTCCTTGTGTTCTGATCCGCGGGGTCCTCACTGGGACCCTCCTGCGGGCCCCAGGACGGGGGCAGGGGCTTGCATTCTTGTGAACCACGTCACCCAGGACAAGTCACGCGCATCCACTCCCCCACCCACCAGGCTGCCCCCCACCAGGCTCCACGGTGCAGACGGGGCCCGGGGAGGCCTGGGAGGAAAGTGCCAGAAGGCAGAGGGTGCCAGGAGGGCCTGAGGCTGGAGCAGGTCCCCAGGTCTGCATCGGTGCCCACGGCCCAGGGTGCCCCAGACAGATTTGAGAGGCTGCAGGCCAGCCTACCGGTGGAGGGGACCAGCCCTGCTCTGTGGGTACCGAAGGGAGCACCCGGCCACCTAGGTCCATGGGGCTTGCAGCAGAGAAAGTGGGTGCAGCCATCCCAGGGGGGCTGGGGAGCCACACAGCCCCCCTGACCTGGGCCAGGAGGGCGCCTGGCAGCTCTTGGCCTCCCGTCTGCTCCCATCTTCCATCTCATCTTCCATCTGTCGTCCAGCTCAGTGACCGGGGCCAGGCAGGGGCCCGGCGGTGGAGACGGCTCACATGGTGGGGTCCCCACCGGCTGCAGGCAGGTCCTGCTTAGAGGGAAGGGGTGTGCCCAGCTGGTCTCTCCTGCCCCCTGCTTTTGGGAGCCGCTCCCCTGCCTGCATGCCCGGTGTCCTGCACGTGGAGACCGCCTGCTGCTTCTCTTGGCAGCCGAGTGGACCTCGGGGGACAGGGGCGGGAGGCGTGACCCATGAGGAGACACTGGGGCCGTGACAACCTTCTGACAACGCTCATCTGACACAGAGTTCCTCCCCGGCCCCAGAGGTGCTCAGGCGTCTGGTTTGCACAGATGGACGCAGGTCCAGCGGCACCGAGTTGGACTTGGAGGAGGTCGCGCCCCCTTCCTCAGGGTCACAGCTGGGGGGTGCCGGCCTTCCTGGGCTCCGCGTGTCACTAGCTGGTCCCCCCCACTAGCAGGGTCCTGTCCCAGCCTGTGGTCTCAGCCTCACGCCTGGGCGGGGCCAAGCCAGAATCAATGGACCGAGCGCCTTGAGCTCCGGGAGGGGAGCCCTGCGGTCCCCGTCTCCTCAGTTTCTTCACTGATGCTGTAGGGCTGGTTGTTGGGGTGCAAGGGGCACCCCAGGTCCCTTACTAAGAGGACTTGAGTTTGGGGGAGCAGACTGCAGAATGGCCAGCAGGTGGCGCCACCAGCACACCTGCGCTACTGGGTTGGCAGGTGGAATTCTAGGGGAGTAGGGATTGAGTTTCACCCCGAGTGTGAACTTGGATCAGAACCAAAGACAGAACAGCGGAATGACTGCTCGCTGGGCCTCCGAGGGGAGTGACCTGACCGATGGGGGGGTTTCAATGGCAAGTCGGGGTGCATGGGAAGTCCTAGCCTTGTCCATCATTCCGCTCTCATGTGCCCGGTGACCTCAGCCCGGTGACCACAGCTCAGAGCCCTGTGCCCTGCAGTGTTGTCGGGTCTCAGGATTCTGGGACGGGCTGGAGGTAGGGGCCAGGGCTCTTGCCAGAGGAGGGGCAGGCTCCCTGTCGCCCCAGCCCCTGGCGTTGGGGCCTGTGCCCCCCAGGACTTCTGACAGACTGGCTCCTCCAAGGATGGGAAGGGGAAAGGCCCTGGACTTCAGGCAGGGGTGGCAGGGTCCTGCCCGATGTGGGGCCCTGGCGCCCACGTGCTGGGCCTGCCCGTGCAAACCCACCCGCTGGAGCTGATAACCACCAGGACGGCGACCACGGTCCCCACCTCTCCCATGCGGGAGGCCCCACGTCCACCTGTGTGCAGTGACACCATGTCACAACTAATGCACAACTATGGAGCCTGCTCTGGGCCTCTCTGTCTCTCACCTTCTCTCAAACAATAAAATAAATCTTAAAAAAAAATAAAATAAATCAAATCAGGGGAAGCCAGGATGGCTCAGTGGGTTAAGCACTTGCTTGGCAGCCCCGGGGTCTGAGGATCGAGTCCCAGCCCCGGCCCGTGTGGACCCACATGCTGAGCTGGGGTGAGCTTCCCATGCGGGAGGCCCCCAGTTTGGCTCACCCCCTGGTTCAGCCCCTGGCTCGAGGGGTTGTGTCTCCCATGCAGGAGCCCCCAGCCCACTTCCCTCCCCGTGCCGCCCCCGCCCACCTGTGTGTAATGAGACCGTGTTGAAAACATGACGTGCAGCTGTGGACCCTCCCCGTTCTCTCTGTCTCTCTGCTTCTGTCAAAAACAATAAAGTAAATCTTTAAAAAAAAAAAATCAAAACCAATCATTAAAAAATATTTCTTGATGTAATCTTATTAAAATAACGACTGATTGCATGTTAACATAAATAGCACTTTATGAAAAATGACTGTTTTTTTCGGACGTCGGTTCAGGGCTGCGGCTCTCTGCGGTTGCGATGACGCTCCCGCCTGCCCGCAGCAGAAAAAGCCTCTGCACATTTGGAAGCTGTGGAGTTCGCTCCAAAGGGCTGATTTTCACGTCAGTGTGAAGTTCACCGTCAGCCACAGGCCCCGTCGCTTTGTGTCACTCACCTCCCCTGTCTCGGGGGCAGGAGCCCCAGACGCCACGCACACCCGCGCCCACACAGCCGCCGCTTCCCGGCCGGCCGGTTCCGTGACCACGGCGTTGGGCGCTCTCGGCGACGAACGTCTTTTCTCTGCAGAGAGCAGCGAGGTGACCCTGCCGGACACCCCTTCCCCTCCCAGGGGGCCTTGGAGGGGCTTTCGCTCCAGAGCAGAGCAGCTGGATCCCAGGCTGCACACACCCTCCCTGGCTAAGGGACCCCCACTCTTATCTGGACTTGCCCCCCGGCCAGCCTTCGTCGGTCGGGGGGCTCCTGGGAGAGGGTCAGCTCCAGGCTTGCCCACCGGCCACGGGGTGCCCGGCTGCCTCCCTAGCACCAGATTCGTCCACCTGGGACCCCACTCGCAGCCTGGATCCCGTGCTGGGAGGCAGCCCCTGGGGAGCTGGGGGGCCCGGCTGCTGAGCTCCAGGAGGCAGGAGGAGGCTGGGGGACTGGTAGGCGTCCTCCGGGTTCCTGGGCACCGCGCAGAGTCAGCCCTCGGAGCCCCGGGCCAGGTGTCCAGCCAGGGGTGGACGCTGGGCAGTGGGTGTTGGGAGTTAGGCGGCGTTTTGGGGAGCGCTGGCCCTGTCCCAGCACAACCGCACCAGCAGGGTGGCGGGGGCCTGGTTGTCCCCTCAGAACGTGGGGTCTCCAGGGTCTGGGTGGCCAGTGAAGGGCCAGGAGGGAGAGGACACCCCACCCTGACATTTCTTCCTCCAGAGGTTGGGCCCCGGGGTCTTCCAGAGCCAGGCGACACCAGCGGAGGGCACGCCAGACGCCGAGGGGGAGGGGTGGATGTTGGGGAGCAGGCTGGGCCTGTGGAGGCTCCCCCACCCCGGCTCAGAGTCCTGGGGGCAGGGATGGACTGACGGACGCTGAGGGGCAGACACCGCCTCCTCGGGGCTGCCAGGGTGGCGGCCCCGCCATGCATGGAGGTGGGTTTGCTGGTTTGGCCACCACAGGCCGGGCCCTGGGCTCGGGGCTGGGCCACCCTCCGTCCTGATGAGCCAGGCCTGGCTGTTGGGGGCAGGGGGCCACGGTGGCCCCCGCAGGGACGGCTCTCAGCTGCCACCGTGCAGCCTGGGCCCACGCCCCCGGCTGAGCTCATGCAGTGCAGGCGGGTGGCGGCCGCTCTTGCCTCATTAGGCTCCTCCGTGCCAGCCCGGCCCCTCGGCAGGCGTGTCAGGACAGGGCAGAAGCGCAGTCAGGAACCCGGCCCGCGCTGCTCAGAACCAGCCGGGGCGTTCAGGCCGTCCTGGGGGCGCTGGGCTGGGAGACCCCACGCCTGCAGGTGAGCCTGGACTGGGGCCGCCGCGGGGGGCTTCCCGGGGTGGGGGGGTTCCCGGGGAGGCGTGGCCGGCACAGCCGGGTGGCACTGCGAGGCGGCACTGCGAGGCCTCAGTGGCAGACGGGCCATGCACCGGGGGTCCCGGCCTGTGGCTGCCGCGTCCCCGTCCTCATCTGGGGGGAGGGAAGGGCAGAGCCCTGAGGGGACCCCTCTCCTGGGGGCCTGAGGAGGGGTGGGGGGCTGCTTTGAGGGGCCTGTGGGGGAGGGGTGATGCGGTCAGGAGCCGGGGCCTCCACCCCGGCCGTGTCCCCCTCCCTGGGCAGAGCGTGGCCGGGTGTCCCACTGTCCCTCGAGGGCCAGGCCCCCCTGGGCGTGCCTGAGGGCCTAGGGCCAGGGCCCTCCACCCGCCTGCTCTCTGCAGCCTCTCATGGCTCCAGGGAGGGGCTCACAGGAGGCGCCGGGTGCCCAGGGGGAGGCAGGAGAGGCTGGGGTGGGGCTGAACCCGTGGGGAAACCCCCGAGGAGGCCGGGCAGAGCCTGGGGCCCATTTTGGGGGGGCTAGAGTTGGGGGCTTAAAGCCCAGCCTAGTGACCCAGGGGCAGACGGTGGCCTGAGAGGCCACGGTGACCACCACTCACTGCACAGACAGAGTGGTGCCTAAAAGACGCAAGACCGGGGACCTGGGGGTGACAGTGCAGAGGGCCAGGGGCTCCTCCCGGGGCGGGGGGCGCGGGGGGCCTGTGGCCCAGGGCTGGCGTGTGCCTCCTCCTGAGCCGGTTCCTAAAAGAAGAAACGTCCAGGCTGGTGAAGCAGCCCCTGGTGCACGGCCGCCCCCACAGCTCCGCTGTGCTGTTCTCTCCAGGGGTCATGAGCGGCGGGCTCCACCCCGGTGGGGGACACTGGGGGTCTGGGGGGCCGCAGGACCCCACAGCAGCCTGCCCCTGCCTCCTGCTCACAGCTCAGCCCAGCGGGTAATCGGGCCCAGCTCCCCGCGCACCTGCGGCCCCCACCGCCATGAGGGACCCCGGCCCCTCCGTGACGGGCCCCCCGCCCGCGGACCCAGAGCCTGGTGTTGGGAGCCCACGGCCTTTCCTGCGGATCAACATTGTGCCTGTGGGTGAGTGAGACCCCCCGGGGGTGGCGGGGGCTCTGGCTCACGCCCCAGGACAGGTGGGCTGCCGAAACCGGGGAGCCGGCTTTGGGGCTGCCAGCCGCCCCCCAGCTCTGAGCCCTGGGGCCCCTGGGGAGGCTCGGGTCCTCGGTGGCCTTGCGGGCACCGGCTGTGCGCTGGGAGCCGAGCCGTTTGTTTCTCCGCGTCCTGTGGCCTCGGGAAGCCGGTTGTGCGGCGTTCATTTCTGCATTTCGGGTTCCGACATCTGGAATCACGCAGGTGTGCAGATGTGCAGGCGAGCCTGGCCAGGTGTGTGTCCCAGGCAGCACAGGCCCCTCCCGTAGCCGCCTATGTAATCGGCTCCGTGCCCACCTGGAGGAACGGCACACCGGTGGGTACGAGCCCCAGGGGGGCCAGGCGGGGCCGGGCTGACGGGGCCGCCCCGAGGCCGGCCGGCGTGCGTGCTGTGGGTCTGCCCGCGGGCCCCCGGCCGGCCAGCCTCCCTGCAGGACAAGCCCCCTGGGAGCGGGCACGGCACGGTGGTGCCCAGGCTGTTGGGGCATCTCAGGAGCAATTTCTTCTCTGACGGGTTGTCGGGCTTGGCGCCTACACACCCTCAGCTGGGCAGGGGTCTCCCGATTGGACGTGGGCTCTGGGGTCCAGCCAGGGAGTGCCGGCGGTGGGTTTGGGGGGTGGGGGGCACCTCTAGCTCTCCTGGGAGGTGGGGGAGGGAATCAAAGAGGGAGGGTCCTGGGTGAGGGTGCCCACTCTGGTGTGGGTCTGCGTGCAGCCCAGCCCCCTCCGGCTCTGTGCGTGGGACTCCAGGCCTGCGCCTCGGTGGGTGTGAGTACGTGCGTGTGCACACAAGTACCTGCTCCTCCGGGGGGGGGCCCTGACGCCTGCTTGGCAACTGCTCCCCAGGACAGAGCTGGCGGCAGCGAGCGTTCGCACGTGTGTGCACGTGGGTGTGGCACGAATCTGCACGCATGCCGTGAGAATCTGCACGCACGCCGTGAGAACCTGAGCCCGGGCGTGCGTGTGGAGCGTGCCGCGTGTGCGTGCATGCGGCACGCTCCCTGCACCCCTGTGCCCCGAACAGCCGGCCCGGGCTTGTTCCTCCCACGTTGCCCTGGATGTGCCCGGGCAGGTCTTTGCCTGAGGGGAGTTGTCTGCCCAGCCACACACAGCCCCCTGCTTGTCACCCAGAGAAAGCGGCGGCTGGACCGGAAGGGGAGGTGCCGGCCCAGAGTCCCCGGGGTGCAGTTCTGGGTGCAGGGAGGCGAAGGCGCTGCTGTCCCCACCCAGTCCCCTCCCCTCCTGGGCTCCCTGCCCCCTCCTGGCTGGCTGGGGTGATGTCTGTCCAGGTCCTGTGCTGGGTGCTAGACTGAGGGCAGTGGTGGGGACACCCCGTCTGGCCCTGGAGGTCCTTCTGGAAGGTTCCTAGAGGCGGCCCCACTGAGCAATGGGAGGTTCCCCAGCCAAGAGGGCAGGGCCGCCCTCCAGCCGGGAGGGAGGTGGGCCAAACCCCGGGAAGCACAGGGGGCCAGTGTCAGCTCTGTCCCCGAGTGGTGCCCCCAGTCGGGCGTGTGGGGCTGAAGGTCAGAATGGGGCACAGGAAGTGTGGGTTTGGGGTCTGTTTTGGGTAAGGTGACCAGATTGTAACATGGGTAAAGCGGGACACCACTGACCGGGGGGGAGGGGTTTCTTGATGAAAAATTGGGTCTATCTCCCGCCGCTCCCTAGCTTGTCGTGCATTCTTTCCAAACATCGGGACTTTTTTAAAACGCCGCGGGACGCGGGACACATTGTTAAAAATCGGGACTGTCCCGCCAAAAGCGGGGCGTCTGGTCACCTTAGTTTTGGGGCCCTTAGCACTTGGGCTGCAGAACCCAGGTCCGTGGCGGGGGCACCGTCCACCTGGCCCCTCTTCCCCAGGAGGGAAACCGGCTGCTGGCCCGGCCGGGTGGGCCTGTGGTCGGCGTTGAGGGGGCTCCGGGGCCCACCAGCAGCTCCCACCCCCACAGTGCGCTCGCTCTCCCCGTTCTCGTGTATCCGTGGTAACGGTGCATGGGGTGGGGTTTAGAGCTGCCTAATCCGGGTTCACCAGCTCAAGGATGGAGGAGAATGCAAACGAACTGCTCCCAGATTTCAGGGATGAGGCCAACGTGGGAGGGGCTCCAGGCCCGGGTCTGGCCCCCAGTAAGTGCTGGGGGGCTGGGCTCACTGCTCCGAGGGTCTGATGTCCAGGTCTCACCCCGTCCCGACAGCACCCCCGCCAGGCCCCACAAGCCCGTCTCTCCGTGCTGCGGGGGCCACGGACCCCAGACAGGAGGGGCGCGGGGGGTGCCGGCCTGCGCCTCCGCTCCTCCTCCTCCTCCTCCTCCTCCTCTGCCTCGGGAGTCCCCAGCGTCGCCGTGTGGGGAGAGGGCGGGGCCTGTGGGTGAGGGCGGGGCTGTGGGTGAGGGCGGGGCTGTGGGGAGAGGGCGGGGCCTGTGGGTGAGGGCGGGGCTGTGGGGTG
>PVKE010019006.1:14524-29051 GCA_004027555.1 Craseonycteris thonglongyai | reverse complement strand
GGGGTACGTGTATGTGTGTGAGGGGTATGTGTGTGTGAGTGCACATGTGCACGCATAAACACATATCTTACATTTTATTTATCCATTCTTTCATTGATAGGCACTTAGGTTATTTCTATAATTTTTTTTAAAGATTTATTATTTTGACAGAGAGAGGAACAGAGACAGAGAGAGACAGAGAGAAGGGGGAGGGCCCAGAGCCGTCTCCATAGTTGCACATCATCAGTTTTTCAACATGGTTTCATTCTACACAGGTGGGTGGGGGCCACGCAGGGCAGGAACTGGGCTGGGGGCCTCCCACATGGGAAACTCACCCCAGTTCAGCATGTGGGTCCTCAGAGACCAGGGCTGCAATTCAATCCTCAGCCCCCAAGGCTGCAAAGTGAGTGCTTAACCCGCTGAGCCATCCGGCTTTCCCATATGCAATCCTAAAAAGAAGTTTCTACCTGTGTAACTAAATGTGACCCAATAGAGTAGCTGCCACAATTTAGCCCTACTAACCAAACAGTAGTTCAAATTTCACTTTTAATACTTTCTTCAAAGAAATCAGACGTGTTTAAGGTATAACTACCTCAACAACATTAACAATAAGGAAAAATATCTGTGTCTACCACTGGTTGGGAGATTTTGCAGGCCAAGAAGCTGAGAAAGGTTTTCGTAGTTTGCTTTGGACTTATAGAAGTTTTGCTAGAAAATATTTGGTAGGAAGTACTGATTAGGGGAGAAAATTACACGAGGTGAGCACAGCCTTCATGAGGTCCTGAAAATGAGGCTGAAGAAAAGCATCACATTGCACATGAGAGGTAGCATTTGGGGTGCCTGAGATGGCTCAGCGTGTTGAGTGCTCTCTTTGCAGCCTCGTGCTCTAAGGATTGAGTCCCAGCCCTGGCCCTGGCCCATGTGGACCCATGTGCTGAACTGGGGTGTGCCTCCTATGTGGGGGAGCCCCCAGTTTGGTTCCTGCAGGGGCGAGCTTCCATGTGGGTGGCCCCTTGCCTGGTTTCTGCCCTGTGCAGCTTCATACCTACCTGTGTGGGAAGAAACCATGTCAGAAACTGATGATGTGCAACTATGGAGACTGCTCTGGGCCCTCCCCCTTCTCTCTGTCTGTCTCAGTCTCTGTCTCTCTCTCTTTCAAAAACAATAAAATAAATCTTTAAAAAATAAAAAAAGGAGAGAGAGGTAGCATTTGGAGCAGGGCAATGAAAGGTGGATGGGATAGACAGAGATAAATGTTTCAGGCAGAAGAAATATCTCAGGAAAGGCAGAGACAAAACAGGTGATGCGATTACAAGAGCAATTAGATGGTATTGAATTTTCATGTGTCACATTTAAGTAGAATCACAAATTTTCCTTGATAATGGAAATATTTAAACATATGTATATAGTGAATAAATTTCAATTTTTTCTCTGAGAGTACTAATTCATAGTTTAATATTTTTTATTTCTATTTTTTCTCTGAGAATGCTAACTCATACTTTAATATAATTTTATTTAAGTGCTAATTAATATATATAGAAAAAGCATGAACTAAAACATTTTGGGTTTAACCTTTTCTACTTTCAGAAAAATTATATATTTTGAATTAATGGTCACATATAATAATACACTTTCATTAAAAGCTCTATATTATAGGTTGAAGTAAAGGAGAGATGAAACACAAAAGGACTATTTTAAGTTTAAAAATCACTCTCTAACTACATGGTGCAGTATAATATTTCATAGTAGTATAAACTTACTTTTAGAAAAGGAACTTAATTAGTGAGTTTTATGCTTAACACCTGTTGTTACAGCAAAAAAAAAAAAAAATCTATGTAAATAAGAGACTATGCCTTGAATTCAAAGGAGTTTTATTTATTTATTTTTTTAAGTTTTTTTTTTTTTAACTTTGATGCCATCTAATGAAACAGAGCATCAGGAAAAAATGGTTAGTGAAGCATTTCAAAATACTTTTTATGGAAGGAAGAAAAAAGGGACCGAGGGAAAGCCGTGACGGCTCAGCGGGTTGAGCGCTCGCTTTGAGGCCATGAGGACCGAGGATCGAATCCCGGCTCCGGCCCAGGCAGGACCCATGTGCTGAACTGGGGAGTTCCCACAGTTCAGTTCTCTAACTGTCTCTGTCTCTGTCTCTCTCTCTATCTGTCAAAAAGTAAAATAGAAATAACTATGCACTGAAGACAAAAAGATAATTTCTCTCTATAAATGTGAAAAGATAAAAAAAAAAAAAAAAAGGGACCGAGAAAAGGACTCAGAAAGTTTGTGAGAGAGAGAAGGAGAGGTGAAAGAAGGGGATAAAGGGAACGTAATAAAGTCAGGAGACGTAGAGATAAAGCAAACGGTCAAGAGAGCATTTGTATTAACAAGTTGGTGTTTCTGTATCAGGAACAAAAATATTCTCCGTAAAAAATATTTGCTCCAGTGGTTTTAACAGGCATTTTAAAGGGAAGTGGTGGTGGTGTTCTCTTAATAAAATCTACAACCACTGAGAAAACCTTACCTTTTTCCCTTGGAAATGAGCAATTTCATGAACCTTCTAGAGAGCATCTGGTCACCACTAATCTAGTGGCTTAATCCTCTCCTTTGGGTCTCTTATTCTATTTCAGGTTATCTGTCCTTTGCCTCTGGGCATGACTACAACTAAGCCCTGTAAGACGAATGGGTTTCTAGCCTTCTCAAAACTTCTAGGGAAGTCATTTCCACAGCCTCTCGACATTAATCAAAATAATCAGCCCCAGAATGTAAGAGAATTGCAAAATACTCCAAGTAGCAAAATGCTTTTGATACGCTTTTTGTTTTGGTTCCAGATCTGACCATATTCCTGTCCTCTTTTAATAAGACACATGTGTGTTTGAAATAGTTTAAAATATAGAGCAGCTGATTTGATCCCAAACAATGTACTAAATCTCTGTGTTTTGAAATACTTTTTTGCTTTCTTGCTACAAACGTAATATCTAGTTGATAAAGAAACATAAATGACATATTTGGCATACTACGTAAGGCTATTTACAAATACAGAATCTAAGCTTTCTTTCGTTTGTGAATGTGTCTTTTTTGTTATAATCTTCCAAACCCTTCAAGTCATCACAATGATTTCTTCTCCAATCAATTCAGCCCTGAATATATTTGCGATTTTACTTTCTAAACAACACTGTAAAATTTTCCAAGGTAAAAAGTACCTCCCATGATATAAAATTTAAACAGAATATGCAAATAGTCAAGCTGCTTACCTGACTTAGAACTTTACTGGGAGGTCTTGAGATGGTGGCAGGATAGGAGAACCTTGAAACCTCTCCCTGAAAATGCAATTGAGCAAATGGGATTCCACAGGGGAAATCCTGAGAGGCTCAATCTCAGCTGGGAGATCCATGACTTGCAAGAAAACACCTGAAGGTCAGAGAAATGGGTGCAAATGGGAGAGGAGGGGGTGGGTAGTGTGGACATGGCCCGGGGCTGACATAAGCAGAGACATAGGGGTCTGGGGACACAGGCCAAAGCAGAGCACCATCCTGGGTGGGCTAGGGGTTGAGAGCCACCAAGAGCAGAGGCCCCAGAAACGAAAATTCATGGACATAGTTAATAGTTCAGTGGTTACCTGAGGGTAAGAGGGGCGAGGGGTAGAAGAGGAGGAAGGGAACATCAAATATATGGTGGTGGAATTGATACAGGATAGTTAGTGAGAACTAGGCAGTTAGGGGAGGGGATCCCAGCAACCAGCCAGTTGCAGTTTCGGTAGTCACGACACCCATGTTTGGGAATGTAGCACAGAAACCGGGTGGTTGGGAAACTGAGTCACAGGAGGGGATGATGCGAGGACCCATTGTTCATAGCCCCTCAAGTAAGACTGAATAAGGACACGTCACCTGGCTCAGCCTCAACCCATTCTATGTGACTAGCCAAGTATGACACCTCCCAAGTTAAGAATTAACTGCAGGCACCAAACAATAGCTCCAAGGCATATAGAAGATATAAAAGAATAGCCCCTAAGGGTACAAACTGGGCATTCCAGTTTCGGATGTCCCCTCTTGTCAGAGAGGTTTCCTTCTATCAGCGGGCATTTCCACTTCTGGGTGCCCCCTCTCATTAGAGAGCTTTTACTTCTTTCCTTTCTTAATAAACTCTGCTGCTTCACCTTTCCTGTGGAGTCCAAGTTCTCATTCTTCGAGTTCGTCAGACCACAAATGTCAGACATTACAATTCACAATTGTTTCCTGCATCAAAATCAGATCTAATTCAGTTTTAGCAATCAGTGTCACCCCAATTAATTAAAAAATTTAAAAATTAAATATATTTTAATCCTACAAAAAATGAGATAAAAAGACTCTACAACAATGATGTCATTTCATTAGCAAAAGCAACATTAGAATACCAGTAGAGATTGAACAAAATTCTACAGGGAGGTTCCCAAACCTCTGGAAAAAGATGGAATCCCAAATTCAAGAAGAAAATAGGACCCTTAGCTACCTGACCTCTAGGAGACACATTATGCTGAAGATGTCAAAAATCAAAGACAAAGAAATAATTCTTAAGGCATCCATGGGAAAAATTTTTATAATCTTAAAAGGAAAGCCCATCAAATTGTCATCAGACTTCTCAGCAGAAACTCTACAAGCCAAGAGGGAGTAGAATCAAATATTTGAAACATTAAAAGTAGAATAATCTATCCAGCAAAGTTATCATTTAGATACTTTAGATATAAAGGAGGAATAGAGACCTTTTCAGACATACAGAAGCTGAGGGAATTCTTAAGCACAGACTGACATTTCAAAGAATACTGAAGGAGCTATTTGACCTGATCTAAAACAAAAAATCAAGCCACAGGAGAACAGTTGGAATAACAACAGCAGAACTAAACAGGGAGGAAGTAATGGCAATAGGAAATCCTCATATAGCAATTATCACCCTAAATGTAAATGGACTGAATTCACCAATAAAAATGCACTAAGTAGCAAAATGGATTAAAAGATAAAACCCATACATACGCTGTCTCCAAGAGACACACCTCAGCCACAAGGGCAGACTCAAAGCGAAAGAGTGGAAAAGAAGACTCCAAGCAAATGGTATCCAGAGAAAAACAAGGGTTGCCACACTGATATCTGATGAAACAAAAGGATAAAAAAGGTTATAAGAGACAAAGATGGACATTTCATAATGATAAAAGGGACAATACAACAAGAAAACATGACACTTATCAATACATATGCCCCCAAGCAGGAAGCACCAAAATTTACAAAGCAACTACTAACAGAGCTAAAGAGAAAAACTAACAAAAACACAATTATAGTCGGGGACTTAAACACCCCCTTGATAGCCATGGACAGATCATCTAAACAGAAAATAAATACCGGTAAGAAAATATCAGCTTTAAATGATACATTACAGCAATTGGACATAGTTGACATTTACAAGACATTTCACCCTGCAACACAAGACTATACATTTTTTCTAGTACACATGGAACATTCTTAAGGACAGACCACATACTGGGACACAAAGCTAGCCTCAGAAAGTTCAAGAAGGTTGAAATAATACCAAGAGTATTTTCAGACCACAAAGCTTTAAAATTGGAGGTCAACTGTAAAATAAAAGCAGAAAAAAACACACTTACCTGGAAATAAAACAACATGCTATTAAACCTGACTGGAACAAAGAAGAAATTAAAGAAAAAATTAAAAATACATAGAAACTATTGACAATGAATGTGCAACTTACCAAAGTTATTGGCATGTAGCAAAACAGTAAGAGAAAAATTTATATCATTATAAGCTTATTGCAAGAAAAATCAAAAGTAAACACTCTGACATCCTACTTAAAGAGCTAGAAAAAGAACAGCAACAATAACAGCAATAACATAACTGAAGTCAGCAAAAAAAAAAAGAAATACTAAATGAAATTGAGAACAGAACAATAGCAGAACTAAGTGAAATTGAGAACAGAACAATAGAAAGAAATTAATTCAACAAAGATCAGGTTCTTTGAAAAAAATCAATAAAATTGATAAACCCCAGTCTACGCTCACCAATGGACTAAGAGAGAAAACACAAATATTCAAAATTAAAACTGAAAGGGGAGAAATTACTGA
Organism: Craseonycteris thonglongyai; assembly: GCA_004027555.1. Lineage (NCBI taxonomy): Eukaryota > Metazoa > Chordata > Mammalia > Chiroptera > Craseonycteridae > Craseonycteris > Craseonycteris thonglongyai. The sequence goes on along the minus strand of PVKE010019006.1, from coordinate 22,972 downwards.
TACCACAGAAATACAAAGAATCATAAGAAAATATTATGAAAGGTTTTATGCTTAAATTAACAACCTAGGAGAAATGTACAAGTTTCTAGAAACATATAGTCTACCTAGACATAACCACGAAGGATGGGATAATCTTAGTACACCAATCAACCATCAAGAAATTAAAATAATCATCCAAAACTTCCCCCAAAGCAAAAGCCCCTAACTAGATGGTCTCACTAACAACTGTTATCAAGAATTCATAGAAGAATTATTGCCTATCTTCCTCAGACTCTTCCAAAAAATTAAAGAAGAGACAATACTCCCCAACTCCTACGAGGCCAATGTTACCATAATACCAAAAACCGATAAGGGCAATACAAACATACAAAACAAAACAAAACAACAATCAAAAAACCCTATAGGCCAATATCTCTACTGAACTCACATGCAAAACTCCTAAACAAAATATTAGCAAATAGAATAGAACGATGCATTAAAAAAATGATACTTCACTATTAGGTGGGATTCATTCCAGGGAAACAAGGAAGGTTCAACATATGCAAATCAATCAATGTGATATGCCACACAAACAAAATAAAAGTTAAAACCACATGATTATTTCAATTGATGCAGAAAAGCATTTAACAAGATGCAACATCCATTTATGAACAAAATACTGAATAAAATGGGTAGAGAAGGAAAGTACCTCAATATAATAAAGGCCTTATGTGACAAACCCTCAGCAAATGTCATACTGAATGGGGGAAAACTAAAGCCTATTCTCCTAAAATCAGGAATAAGACAGGATGTCCCCTGTCACCACTGCTATTCAACACAGTGCTGGAAGTTCTAGCCAGAGCAATCAGGCAAGAGGAAGGAATAAAAGGCATCCTAATTGGGAGAGAAGAAGTCAAACTGTCACTTTTTGCAGATGACATGATTTTTTTATAAGAGAATTCTAAAGACTCCACCAGAAAACTATTAGAAACAAAAAATGAAAACAGTAAAGTTACAGGATACAAAATCAATGTACAAAAATCAATTGCATTTTTATATACCAACAATGAAACTTCAGAAAAATAAATAAGAAAATCGATAACGTTCGGGATTGAAATGAAAAGAATAAAATGCATAGAAATAAATGTAACAAAGATCATAGAAGAACTTATACACTGAAAACTATAAGACACTAATTTTAAAAAATTGAAGAGGACATGAAGAAATAAAAAGATATCATGTGTTCATGGACTGGAAGACACAACATAGTTAAAATGGTCATATTAATCAAAACAATATACAGATTTAATGCAATTCCCAATATAATCCTACAGACGTTCTTTCAAGAAATAGATTTTTAAAAAATTATCAGATTCTTATGGAACCATGGAAGACCCTGAAATACCAAAGCAATCCTACCAAATAAATAAATAACTAAATAAGAATAAGCCTGGAAGTGTTATGCTCCCCAACTCCAATCTATGCTACCAAGGTTCAATAATCAAAACAGCTTCATATTGGCTAAAACAGACATACAAACCAAGGGAATAGAATCAGAAATCCAGAAAAATACCCAGAAATATATGGACAGATAATTTTTGACAAAGGAGTGAAAAATATACAGTGGGGAAAAGAAAGTTTCTTTAGCAAACAGTGCTGAGGAAATTGAAAAACCACATGCAAAAGAATGAATTTGAGCGGTGAACTGTCACCATACACCAAAGTTAACTCAAAATGAATTAAAGACTTCCACATAAGACCTGAAACAATAAACTATAGAAAAAATTACATCGGTACTAAATTTATAGACCTTGAGTTCAGAGAGCACTTTAAGAACCTGACCTCAAAGGCAAGGGGAGTAAAAGCGAAAATAAATGAATGGGACTATGTTAAAGTAAAAAGTTTCTGCACTGCAAAAGAAACCATCAACAAAGCAAACAGACAACAGACCAAATAGGAGAAAATATTTGCAAACAATGTCTCTGTTAAGGGGCTAATGTCTAAAATATATAAAGAACTTGTACAACTCAACAACAACAACAAAATCCAATTAAAAAGTGGTCAGAGGACCTGCACAGATACATTGCCATGAAGACATACAAATGGCCAACAGACATATAAAAAAAGGCTCAACTTCATTAGATATTAGGAAAATACAAATTAAAACCCCAATTTGATATCACCTCACACCTGTTAGAATGGCTATAATCAACAAGGCAAGGAACAACACGTGCTTGGAGAGGCTGTGGAGAAAAAGGAACCCTTATGCACTGCTGGTGGGAATGTAAATTGGTACAACCACTATGGAAGGCTGTATGGAGATTCCTCAAAAAATTGGGAATGGAGCTACCCTATGACCCAGCGATTCCTCTCCTGGATATCTACCCCAAATATTTAAAAACCTTGATCCACAAAGACATGTACCCCAATATTCATTGCAGCACTGTTCATGGTGGCCAAGTTATGGAAACAACCAAAGTACCCCTTGGTAGATGACTGGATAAAGAAGCTGTGGTAGATTTACACAACGAAATATTACTCAGTGATAGGATGAAATACTGCTGTTTGTGACAACATGGAACCTTCAGATCATCATGCTAAGTGATATAAGCCAGTCAGAAAAAACAAGAATCATATGACTTCACTCGTGTGTGGAATATAAAACTGAAAGCAACAAAGACACAAAAAGATGCTTATGGACACGGACAATAGTTCAATGGTTACCTGAGGGGAAGGGAAAAGGTGGGAGGGGAGGAGGGAGGAGCATCAAATATATGGTGATGGAAAGAGAGCTGACTCTGGGTGGTGAGCACATAATGCAACACAGACGGTGTCATGTGCAATTTTACACCTGGAACCTAGGTCATTTATACTAATCAATATCACCCCAATAAATTTAAAAATAAAAAAAACAACTTTCCATTATTTCCCGCTTTCATATTATCAGGTTTTATAATTGATTTTTTAAAAATATTTATTTATTTATTTTTATTGTTTTTTGACAGAGAGAGAGAGACAGAGAGATACAGAGACAGAGACAGAGAGAGAACTGAACTGGGGGACCTCCCAGTTCAGCATATGGTTCTGCACAGGCCAGGGCCAGGATTCGATCCCTGGTCCCCGGCGCTGCAAAGTGAGCGCTTAACCCACTGAGCCATCCCGGCTTCCCCTATAACTGATTTAATATTTGTATTCTTTATAATTACCTGTCAGCATCAGCAAGAATTTCTCCCTGTGTTCCAAACACACTCAATCCAAGCTTTGTAGGTACATACCCTTCACATTACACAGGATCCTCTCTCCTAGCAATGTGCCTGAATCAACAAATCCAAGTCTCACTAAAACTACCTCGTGCAAAATGATGCCTCCTTCTATCCAGAGTAAAAACAATAGTAGCAGGCTTTATCAAAACAACTAACTACCTTATTATCTGTTATTTGTTGACGTAAGTCAAGAAGTATGAAAATTCTAATGCATGTATTAACTCACTTGTTCCAAAAGACATTGAATGAGCTAAATATAGGAATAATAGCATCTGCTGACAGTTTTTTGGATGTTACTATGTTCTAGGTACTGTTCTAACTGCAATTTATCTTCCTTTTCCTATTCTAGTAAGCTGTTATCCAATTAACTAGTAGATTAGTAGTGGACAAATATTTTCAAAATAGTGTTTGGTTTTTATGACATTAAATTCCCTTTAATTTCAGGATACTTACCAGAATATGACAGTAATGAAATTTGCTTCTAAGGGTAAAAAAAGATTCTATGAAAGAACAGGAAGGAGTAGTGATTTATGTTTAGAACTATCTACTAAATTGTTAATGGCATATTGATGTTCTTGAAACTTCTAAAGAATGAAAGAAGAATGCTGATCTGGGTGATAAAGAAACATCATGATTCAAGATGGTTATTGAGGAAACATTGTAATAAATTGATTGGCAGGAAACTTTTGGAGGCAATAGACATGTTTACAGTCTAAATTGTAGTGACAGTTTCATGAATATATGCTTTTCTCCAAACTCATCAAGTTGTATTTATAACAAATATATACAGCATTTTGTGTATTGATCATACCTCAATAAATTTTTTAAGATAACTATTGAAGAGTGTCCTAAACTCTGACTATATTACACCTCAATTGTATATATTATTATAAAACTACATAATACACACATGCACACACACAACTACCCATGTGGGATTAGTATTTAAAATACTTAGTCTAGGTAAATGACCAAATAAAGTTAAATTATGCATTATGATAATCATGATTAAACTAATGAACCCGGCAAAACACGGATTGTATCAATTCAATTTCAGAGTAATATTAATTACTTCACTATGGTTTAGTAAATTCTTACCAATTATATCTGTTAATGATTTTATAGCTTAATAGTAGAAACTGAAATTACTAAAACAATGCAATACACAGAGTAATTTCCTCTATAAAAAGAAAAGGTCTATCATGTGTTATTTTCTTTATAAAATAGCTGATGTGTATATCATTCTAAATCATAGTCTCAATTTCAGTTTGTCATCTAAATATTAAGTCTGTAGACTTATAATAAAAATTCACTGAAATAGAAACAGATAACAATAAAAAAGCTAATAGATGCCTAACTACGTCAAAAATTTTAACCATAGGCAAAAAGTTTATATTCTTGCTGCTACTTGGAAAGTTTATGCAGATTTAAGAATAAGTAAATTTTTAAATAGAAAAAAAGGTTTTGATTTCAGTTTAACTCAAACGTATATCTTGAAAAAGTGTAAGGATTCTTGTGCACACTAGGACAATAAATCATGTCTCAGTTTGCTCAAATAGATTTTTAACAGATTTTCTTCCCAAGTACCATTACTATCTTCATACAGGAAATAATACATATTGTACAAATTACATTCCCAACATTATTTTGGAATTTTAACTTATGTAAGTAGAATATTTTGCAATTTAAAAACAAATCTTGTGGACTTGTTGATACTAAAGTTCTGCATGCTACCTGAATTTGCTTCATTGATGATTTCCTTCTTAAATTCTGTTAATAATATAAATAGAAATCTACTTTGGTTTGATTGGGTAACATTTTTTTTTAATATATATTTTATTTATTTATTTATTTTGACAGAGGAGAGAGAGAGATACAGAGACAGAGAGAGAACTGAACTAGGGGAGCTCCCAGTTCAGCATATGGGTCCACACGGGCCGGGGCCGGGATTTGATCCTCGGTCCCCGGCGCTGCAAAGTGAGCGCCTAACCCACTGAGCCATCCCGGCTTCCCCTGGGTAACATTTTTAAGGTGATTTTATACAGGCATGTTTCCTCCCCTAAAATATCTTAGCAAAATAAAAAAGAAACTCTTTAATCTAAGTTTTGATTAAGCAACGTAAACTAAATTTATATTGAAGAAAAACATATTTCTCTCTTGTTTGTCTCCGCCAAGAATTCTGTATTAAATATAAATGCTTTACTCTAGGGATAGATAGATTTGCCCTGAATATAATGCGTTTTCTTCTTGGAAATTGTTCTGGGATTCTTTAAGATAAAAGATCTATATAAAAGCTATTATTATTGGTTACCTGTCTGGGTTCCTTGATTCCACTATTGACTATTTCCCAAAGGTAATTTTCATTAAAGCTTGCATGGTCATCCTGCTGGGTCTTCATGTCTTTGTGTTTGCTCCTGTCAGGACTCTCAGACTCAGAAAGATAGAGGAAAAGAATGGTATTTCTTTGATTGATTTAGGGAAGTAGGTCGAAAACTTTGTAACCTGACTTTTTCCTGCAAGTCTTCTCTTTCAAGTCCCTTAATCTGATATAAAGGGCACGGTAGTCTGTAATCACACTCTAATCTCTATTGGTCTAAATCCAAATCATTTCTTCCCACACCCTGCTTAGTTGAGACTTAAATCCCTTATTATTCAATGATCCTATTTTTAAACTCTGCTTAGGAGCTGTGGTGGCTTCGGATGCTAATCCTATTGAGTCCACTGACTATTCCTTTCAGGGAAACGGCCAAGAATTAAGAGGTATATATATATAGCCAGCCACATAACAAGGAAAAAGAGGAATGCTAAGATTTTCAAAACCACAGATGATAATAAAAATTGTGTCTTTAGATTAAAACCCAAATATGTTTATTGTGATGAGCAATCTATTCCTTTCGTTGGAAACAGCTAGTGAAATCCTTTAGTCACAGTTTTTTATTGCCTAGGAGTTCATAGCTACAGGATTGTGGAATAAGCACTTGATTTTATATTCAAGGCAGCAGCACTGGAGAGTCCTTAGATCCTCCGAAGGAAAACTGAAGCTGATCATATTTCATATTCCAATTCTAAATAAAGATGTTAATTAATATGATAATATTCCTTCGGTTATTCTTTCTGGGCTTTCTGTTTGTGAGCTGAAAGTAACCCAAAAATAATAAATATAATAAAACACCACACAGCAGAGAAAGCTCTGGACTATGTTTGAGATTTGCATGATAGTCAAACATGTATAAAAATTTCAAAATCTAAACAAATTTTAATAATAATAATAAGACTTTAAATGATCATGAAGCCATTGTACTATTAAAAGGCTATGAATCTGGACAAACTTTTACCCTCATCTTGGCTGCATTAAAATGAGCCCTAGGCCTGGGGTACTTTCTTACCAAGAGATGAGCTCTCCTGGACAGCGCAGGGCTAAGCACGTGGTGTGAGATTCTTTCTCTGCTTCAGACTCACGGGTACTCCTTTGTTCTGCTTAACTGTATGCATCGTTTGGGAGCTGGCCACCCCACTGCTATGCCTGCCCCCTATGTGGAAGGCCTAGAATCCTTCTGCCACACAAGCAGGCCAACTATTTGTGTGGGCAGACAGGAAGAACTCTTCAGCCCTGAGGGTCTGGCACCCATTACAGAAGCTGATCCTGCTCTGTAATGGGTGCTGATAAAACACAAAGCATAATTGCATTGTGTTTCCTTTGCAACACTCCCATACCAAGGTGTGGTAGACACAAGTGCTTGGACTTATATTCCTGGTGACAGGTAACCGGTGCCAAATGCTCAGCAGAAATTCCTCGTAAAATAATGCCTGTATGGACTTAACACTGATAATGGAGTAACAGTTTGGGTAATATAATACAAACCTGGTCACCTCGCTTCTTCTTGCCACGAACATACAAATAATGTTGGTGGCTTTCTTTCCTCTTGCTCTCCCTTTGCACCTGCTGGTCCTTCTACGTGGTACAACCTCCTCTTTTGTATCCGCTGGTTTCCCATTCTGTAAGCCTCAGGTCTTAATAAAACCTCTCTAACTTTCTTCCTCTCTTTCTTTCCTAACTGGCTTTGACCTGAGTGTGGTTTGAATTGCAGAATTGCACAGTGGGCAAAAGAACAAAATTCTCCTCAAGAACCTCTCGGTCTAGCCAGAAGAGCATGAAAAAAGACTTTGCAATTCCAGGGGTAAGAGAAAATATATTTTCTTTCGGTGTTTCTTCTCTCACTCCTGATCTCAAGCCAACCTCCATCACAAAGCTATGGTCACACTCAGTCACACTACTATGGTTCTGAACGTGGCACAGGCTGCTAAAACCACTAAAGGGAGAAAAAGCTTATCATTAACCAGAGGAACTGCTCTGTTCTAGAGTGTACATATAAAATCACACCATTTTATTATCTCTTACTATTTGACACTTCACCTCAAAGGTGGACCCAGTCATATAGAATTTGTGATAATTCAGGGTCTAAAATTCTAAGAGAAACTTTTTTATCCATCCAGAGGAGCTGGGAAATGAAGCCCCTGAGAACTGGAAATTGTGAAGAAAATACTGAAGGAAGAAGAACCTAATGAAGCAAATTTCCTTATCTAGTGTATGATGGCCCAGAACATGGTCCTACATTCATCCACAAGATTAATACCTAATAAGACAGATCAAAATATTTGATAATTAAGCTATGATATAGACCACCAATCTAATACAATGGACCTTTGAACAACGTGGTAGACTTATGGCATGCTTTAAAACACACCTTCTCTCAACCATAGCTCATAACCAACCAACTGCACTGAACAAGGTGAAACTTGTTACACACGGTTGCTAAAGTTTGACATGCTGCTTCTCCTATGGAAGATCCCTGCCTCTTTGTTGGATGGCATTCTGTAGCAACATTCACCATTACTGTATTTTTAAAGATTTTATTGTTTGACAGAGACAGAGAAAGAGAGACAGAGAGAGAAGGGGGAGGTCCCAGAGCCGTCTCCATAGTTGTACGTCATCAGTTTTCAACATGGTTTCATTCCACACAGGTGGGTGTGGGGCAGCGCAGAGCAAAACCAAACTGGGGGTCTTCCACATGGGAAGCACATCCCTGCAAATCAGGTCCCTCCCACTTGGGAAGCACACCTTGGGTGGGAACCTAACTGGGGGCCTCCCACATGGGAAGCACATCCCAGTTCAGCATGTGGGTCTGCATGAGCCAGGGCAGGGACT
>PVKE010019006.1:0-14424 GCA_004027555.1 Craseonycteris thonglongyai | reverse complement strand
GCCCCGGCCCGTGTGGACCCATATGCTGAACTGGGGAGTTCCCCCAGTTCAGTTCTCACCCCGGCCCAGTTCCTGCCCTGTGCAGCCCTGTCCTTCCTCTTCTCTCTGTCTCTGTATCTCTCTCTCTCTGTCAAAAACAATAAAAATACAGTGTTCCCTCGCCACTTCGCGCTTCATGGTTTGCGGCTTCAGTGCTTCGCGGGTTTCCCCAAAATATTCATCAAAAAATAAAAATGAAAAAATACAACCATGTCGGCAGCCACGTTGCGGAAAGGAGCGTTGTTTCATGTGGATGCGCGAGAGAAAAGGATCCCTGCATGTCAAACAAAGAGATGAGGTGACTCAGAGTCCATCCCACGGGCTCTCATAAAGGCGCGTGATGGGTTTCCGGTGCGACATCGACCCATGAGAAAATTCCTAGGGGCAAATCCTACTTCGCGGTTTTTCAGCTTTCGCGGAAGGTTCTGGTCCCCATTAACCGCGAAAAATGAGGGATCACTGTAAATCTTTAAAAAAAAAAAAAAATTGATTACTCATCAAGTAAAAAAAAAAATGTCAACTGAAGTTTACTGTGACAATGAGATTATCCTATGAAGACTTTATACAAACTTTTAACGTATAATTTATGGAGTAAGTTTAAATACTTCTGAATAGAAAGTAGGAGTTCATAGCAGTGAAAAAAATCATAGAAAAGATCAAAATGAAAATTTTAGAAATTAAATATATAATATTTGAACGAGGGAAAAAAAATGCTGGCTGGTCTGAATATCAGAAAAAAGATAGAAGACTCAGTAAAACAGAGGAGAGAACAATAGAAGTGTTCTAACATAAATAGTAGAAAAAAAATGATTGAAGAATTCATATATTATCTCCTCGACTCATATTTACTACATACTAGAATTCTCAGGCAGTACAGCAAGAAACTGAAAATAAATTAACCAAACAGAGTTTGGAAAATAGGATATAAACTGGTATCTATTTACAGACATTTTTAAACTGTGAAAATCTCATCGAATCTATGCAAAAAACTCTGGTAGGTAAGTTTAGTAGGAATGCAAGATACAATACCAACTGTACAAAAATTACATGTTTTTCTAAATACTAATGTTAGCACTTAGAAATCAACATTAAAAAAAAAATCATTGATAGGATGCCATGATAGCTCAGTGCTTGAGCACTTACCTTGCAATCATGAGGTCTGGGGTTCAATTCCCAGCCCTGGCTCGTGCAAACCCATATGGTAAACTGTGGCACAGCTGGTAACTGCTAGGATGGCATGGTGGCAAAGTTCTTGCCTCCCATGAAGGAGGCACCCAATGCAGTCCCTGCCCAGTCAGACCCCTATCCACCCATGTGGAAGAAAACTATGTCACAACCAATGATGTGCAACTATGGAGACTCCTCTCTCTCTCTCTCTCTCTCTCGCTCTCTCTCTCTCTCTCACTTTCTCTCAAACAATAAAATAAGTCTTGAAAAAAATCATTTACAAGAGCACACACACATGCAATGAAATACTTGGCTGTAAATCTGACACAATATAACCTGGATTGGTCACTGAAAACTCCAAAATACAGATAAAAGAAATCAAAGAAAGATGTCATAAATTAAGAACTATCCTAAGATTATAATTCTAAAATTTTAATAATATTATATCAATAATATTATATCAAGTTGACCTACAGATAAATGAAATCTAAATGAAAATCCTAGTAAAATTTATTTTGTGAGTATTAAAAAGATTAAGCTAAAATTTCTATAGCAAGGAATAAAGCAGTTGATGAACTCACATTGTCGATTTCAAAACTTATGATAAAGCTTCAGTAATCAATACGACATGTCCGTCTTTGTTCCTTGTTATCTTTTCTACACTGATATTTGTTTCATCAGATATAAGTATGGTTACACCTGCCTCTCTGTGGATGCTATTTGTTCGTCTCATTTTTTCCCTTTCATTTTGAGTCTATATTTGTCCTTGCAGCTTCCATGTGTCTCTTGAAGGCATCAGGAGGTTGGGTTTTGTTTTTTGATCCAATCTGCTACTTACTCTGTGCTTTTTTATTGGTGAGTTCAGTTTATTTATTATATATTTAGCATGGTTATTGATACATGAAGATTTCCTATAGCCATTTAATCTTTTATTTTCTTTTTTGCAGCATGTGGTTGGGTTTTGTTTTTTGATCCAATCTGCTACTTACTCTGTGCTTTTTTATTGGTGAGTTCAGTTTATTTATTATATATTTAGCATGGTTATTGATACATGAAGATTTCCTATAGCCATTTAATCTTTTATTTTCTTTTTTGCAGCATGTGGTTGGGTTTTGTTTTTTGATCCAATCTGCTACTCTGCTTTTGTGGGTTTTTTGGGTTTTGTTTTTTGATCCAATCTGCTTTTTTATTGGCGAGTTCAGTCCATTTACTACATATTTAGGATGGTCATTGACACATGAAGATGTCCTATAGCCATTTAATCTCTTATTTTCTTTTTTTATAATTTATTTTTCTTGCTTTTTACAGAGAGACAGACACAGAGAAAGATGAAGAAAGACAGACAGAGAGAGAGAGAGAGAGAGAGAGAGAGAGAGAGAGAGAGAGAGAGAAGAGAAGGGGGAGGGCCCAGAGTAGCCTATATAGTTGTACATCATTAGCTTTTGATATAGTTTCACTCCACAGGTGATGGCAGGGCTGCACAGGGCAGGAACTAGGCTGGGGGCCTCTGCATGGGAGACATGCCCCCTTGATCCAGGGGCAAAAATGGGGGGCAAGAACAGAACTGGGGGCCTCCCACATGGGAAACACATCCCAGTTCAGCATATGGGTCTGCACAGGCCAGGATTTTATCCTCGGTCCCCGGGGCTGCAAAGCAAGTGCTTGACTCACTGAATCATCCCAGCTTCCCCACAATGGTATTTTTTTTAAAGATATAGAATAAAAAAAAAAAATCATCAGATTTATATGGTATCACAAAAGATCCCTAAATACGGAAAACAATACTAAGAAAAAAGAACAAGGCTGGAAGCATCATGCTCCCTGACTTCAGTCTATTCTACAAAGTGTCAATAATCAAAACAGCTTGGTACTGGCAGAAAAATAGATATATAGAGCAATGTAATGTAATTGAAAACCTTGAAATAATCCCACATACTCATATATAATGGGCAGATACATTTGTCAAAGGACCCAAAAATTGTATAATGGAGAAACAGAGAGCCTCTTCAATAAATGGTTCTGGGAAAATTGAAAGCCATGTGCAAAAAAAATAGAAGAATCTAGACAGCTGTATATATCACCACATACCAGAATGAACTCAAAACAGATCAAAGACCTGCACATAAGATCTGAAACAATAAATTGCATAGGAGGAAGCATAGGTACTAAATTGATGGACTTTTGTTTCAGAGAAGATTTTATGAAACCCATTCAAAAGCAAGAGAAGTAAAAGCAAAAATAAATGAATGGGGCTATATCAGCTTCTGCACAGTCAACAAAACACAGAGGCAATCAACACAACAGGAGAAGACATTTGTGAACATCTCTGATAAGGGGCTAATATCCAAAATATATTTAAAAAAACGTATACAATTCAACATAAGAATAGAATTACCATATAACCCAGCAATCTCTCTTCTGAGTATCTACCCAAAGAATATAAAAGCATTTATTTGTAAAGATATATGTACCTCTATGTTCGTTGCTATATTATTCATGGTGGACAAAACATGGAAACAACCGAAGTGTCCTTCAGTAAGTGATTTATAAATACTGCCATTTGTGACAACATGCATGGTTGTTGAGATTATCATGCTAACAAATAAGAAAGTCAGAAAATGTAAAGAATTATATGGCCTCCCACACATATGGGATGTAAAACTGAAAGCAACACACAAATAAGACAAAAAATTATAGACACAGACAATAGTTCTGTGGTTATTACCAGATGCTAAGGGCGTTGGTAGGAAAGGTACCTGAAGGAGGTTGAATACATCGTGATGGAAGGATAACTGATTTGGAGTGGTGAACACACAATGGAATACTTAGACGATGTATTATAGAATTGTACACGTGAATCCTAGGTAATTTTACTAACCCATGTCACCCCATTAAATTCAATAAAATTAAAAAAAATAAATAAGCTACAGTATTCAAGACAGAGTGATCCTGTCCAAGGAATGCACATGTAGATTAGAACAGAATGCTGAGCACAGAAATAGACCCAATACGTGTGACTGACCGATGTTCAACAAAAGTGAGATGGTAATTTAAGGTGAAAGCATAGTCTTCTCAACAAATGTGGCTGCAAAAATCAGACATCCATAACGAACAACTGAACATTCACCCATATCTCACACTTGACACAGATGCTAGCTCATAATATACCATAGATGTATATTCCGTCTTCATCTGTGAGGGTTATTTTCTAGGACCCTCAGTGGATGTGTGGAAACATGGGGAGTACTAAACCCTATTTATACTATGCATTTTTCCTATGTATACATATATACCTATGATAAAGTTTAATTTATAAATTAGGCACAGTAAGAGCTTAGCAACAACCACGAGTAAAGTAGAATAATTATAACGATCTACTGCAATTAAAGTTATGTGAATGGGATGGATCTGTCTTGCAATATGTTGTTCTCTACTCCCCTTGACATTGAAAAGAACCACTTTAAAGCTTCTCTTCAGCATATCTGAATCACCAGTATCACTACTCTTGCATATTGGGGCCATTAGTAAAAGAAGGGTTATTTGAACACAAGTCCTGCAGTGTCAGGATCATCAACCTGATCACCCAGACAGCTACTACGTGACTAGTGTCTAAAGAAGAAGACGGGGCCTGTAGAGTACGTACGTATCTGAACAGAAATAATTGATATACTGGGTGGGACGGATCGGGGAGAGTGAAATATTTCAGCATGCTACTCTGAATTGTGTGCAGTGTAAAACATATGAGTCATTTATTTCCAGAATTTTCTATTCCTTATTTTCAAATTGTATCTGAAGGCAGGTAACTGGAATAGCAGAAAGCAAAAACCACAGATAAAAGGGAACTACTGTTCATGTAAAAACCTAAAAGTTTTAGGAGTACCCGTATTTTCCGGCGAGTAAGACGACCGGGTGCATAAGACGACCCCCTAATTTTACAGTTAAAACATAGGTTTAGGCCTAAGTGAATATAGGCCTAAACCTATGTTTTAACTGTAAAATTAGGGGGTCGTCTTATGCGCCCGGTCGTAGGCCTAAACCTATGTTTTAACTGTAAAATTAGGGGGTCGTCTTATGCACCCGGTCGTCTTACTCGCCGGAAAATACGGTAAACATCAGAGAAAGTGATTATGGCCTATGTTGTAGGCACAATGTTCTTAGATATGACAAAAAGCATGTCAGAAGTATGGACAAATTGAATTTCATTAAAACAAATGAACAAATAGATAAATAAAAAATAAATAGGCAGCCCCACCAATATCAAAGTTAACAGTAAAAATATGGGTGAAGACGTAGAGTAACTAAACCTCATTCATTGCTGGTAGTAATGCAAAATAGTACACTCTCTTTTGATAATTTCGTACTTTCCTATAAAGTTAAACATATACAAACTCTATGACCAATCTTTACCATTGGTGTCTACCTAAGGAAATAACTTGATTTTAAATATTTATAGCAGTTTTATTTTTAATTATAAAAGAAATGAATACAACACAGTTTTCCTTCAACTAAAAAAAAAAGTGTGTCACACATGATGAAATACTACTCAACAATAAAAATAAATGAACTACCGATAATTAAAAAACATAGATAAATTTGATGTACCATAAGTTAAAAACACTAAATAAACTAAAGACATTACAAATCATATGATTCCATTTATGCCATTCTGGAAAAGGCATGATTATAAAAATGGAGGACGGTTCTATGGTTGTTAGAAACTGACAATATGAGGAGTGATTGACTAGAAAGCAACACAGGGAAATAATTTGGTCAATGGAACTGAACAGTTTTGTATCTTATTGTGGTGGTGGTTAAATGACTACACATTTATCAAAAACATACAACAGCACACAAAAATGAGTGAATTTTATAGTAGATCAATATTAAAAATTGTATTTTATTAACTGTAGGGTCTGCTCTTTTGAGTGTCCTAGCTGTATCCTCTTTTTCATTTGTTTATTGGAAAAACAAAAATAGATGATAGATGATAGATAGAAAGATAGATAAATGAAAACAAAAAAACAAGGATTGCTGGTTACAATTTGCCAAATACTAGAACAGAGATAAAAAATTACAAAACAAAAAAAAAAGGTATTTTTCCTACATGAAGCTGAGTTTATAGTAGGAGAAAAAGTTAACATGGTTGTTAAGCAAATTATAGAATATACTATTTGATAATAAGATTTAGGGAAAAATAAAGCAGAGGAAGGAATTAACAAATGTTACAACGCTTATGATATTATACAGAATGGTCAGGTTAGATTTCAATGGCCAGTGAAAACCTCACTGACAAGGCAATATTTTAATCCTGTAGACAACTAAGGTAAGGTGAGAAAAAAAAGGTGTTTCTATGTGTCACCCATGGTAGCAATGTAGAAAACTTCCATAAAGGTTAATGAGTATCCTAATTTTTATTCATAGACTTTTCATTATCTTTTTTAAGAAATCAGCTTAAAAATATCTTCAACATTCATAGCTACACTTTGTACTCAATTGCTCTGAAAATCCTGATGGCCACATCTCTTGTTATTAGGAAGCAATGGTGTAGAAAGAAACAAGTGTTTCAATAAAATATATGAACAATTTGATTGCTCACATGACATTTACAAGTGTGCTAAATACTGTAATATTTTTATATTATTGCATAATAATTCTGGCAGTTCGCAGCAGTGATATTAGACAGTAATACTCAAAATATATGGGAACAAAAAAGCATAAATTCAAAATAACACAATTAGGTCTTATTGTTAAGCATCAGAATTTTTACCCAAGTATAACTGAAAAAATAGAAGGTGTCTGTTTTCAAGGCACAAAAGCATTGAAAATGTGCGTCACAACTGAAACTCCAATGTGAGGACACATGTGAAGTAATCGTTGCTTTTTTAAAGATTTATTTTATTGTTTTTGACAGACAGACAGGGAGAAAGGGGAGGGCCCAGAGCAGTCTCCATAGTTGCACATCATCAGTTTTCCACATGGTTTCCTTCCACACAGGTGGGCGGGGGGCAGAGCAAGGCAGGAACTGGGCTGGGGGGCCTCCCGCATGGGAAACACAACCCCACATGCTGGGGGCTGAACCGGGGACCTCCCACGTGGGAAGCTCAGCCCAGCAAGAACTGAACTGGGGACCACACCCCAGCTCAGCATGTGGGGTGGGGCTAGGATTCAATCCTCAGAGCCCAGGGCTGCAAAATGAGCACTTAACTCACTGAGCCACCCTGGCTTCCCCTCCTTTTTTACATATCATAATAATTTTATTGCAAATAAAGTGTGTTATTAAAAGTTTATGCATTTTACTGAAATGCCAAGAATAGCCTTTGCACTTAAATTTCAAACTATAAAAGCCTTTTGACTGTGTTTTGGTAGAATGACAGGAAATTGGAGAGGACAGATCTCCTTAAAATATTATAAATACTTTCTCAACTTTATAAGGTTTAGAAAGTATTTGCATGTCTTACTTTCATGTTCATAAAATATTTCTATTAAGTATATATCCAATAAAGATAAGACCTTAATATTACAGTGTGAAAATATAGTTCACCCTCTTAAGATAATAAAGGCTTCTCTTTGCAGAAAATCAGTGCATGACACTCCGGCTCTTGTGTAGTAATAGCAGTTAAGTAATAGGCACTGGTGGTTTAACTGCCTTTGGAATGCTTCTGGCTTTTCCATTTCTATGCTGCTCTAAATTTTGTCTCATTTTAATTTGTTGTCTTCTACGGAGATAAAGTCAACATTATTTTTTGTGTGCCTGTGTGTGCTTAAATGAAAACCACCATTTGTTTTTATGTTGGTTCTTCCTTTGAAACTATTACTGTCATTCTAGGATTTATTTTTATTTATTTTTATTTATTTTTTGTCTCTTTCCCCTTATTATTATAATATTAAATATATATATATATATGAAGTTGCCCTGAATATTGGAACTTCGGTGCTTTAATCCTGAATCTTCGACTACCGTGACCTGCAACAATACCTACGTAGGCTTTATCTAGTTAACGTAAGATCTCACTCCCGCTACCACTGGAAGGTCAAGTTCCTTCCCGGTGTCTACAGATGCTAAGGTAGCACAAAACAAACATGGAGGTTGGTGTTTACATAGTACTGATTTGTAAGTTCTAGTATACATTTCTAAATTGATTCTCATAAAAGCCCAAAGAGGAGGTATTGTGGACATTGTCATCTTTCTTATATTACAATTCAGGATGCCAAAGCTTAGGAAACTGAAGTAGTTAAAGTTCTAGAACTGAAACCCGGGCCTTCAGTCACCCGGGCCCCAACCTCATGCTTATTTGCATGAGACAGCATTGTACCCTTTCCTCACTTACAGTAAAATATACTGAAAGAGATTCTGCCACACGCCACCATCCAATGATCCTTGCTTTGGTGTTCACAACAAAAGCTCAAAACTTGATTTGATTACTTTATTTATTATGTGTGCATTGACCAAATCATATGCACATTTGATCATTAAGATAGGTGAAATATCTGGGCTGCCCGTAGTTGTTTTAGATCAACTAGTGTTAATTTACTATTCTAGTATAATCACATATAATTTGACTACAACACTTGTTTATAAAATTATCTTTAAAAAAGTACAGAGTAATCATCCAGGTCTCCAATTCTTTTCATCATTTTTGGGCTATGTCACCCTCTCTTCTCTCAATATCTGAAGCTTCATTTTCTTCCCTACACATTAGAATCACAATGTATACTGATTTTAAATAATCTCTGTGTATCAACACATTCTGTTCTCAAATATTAAATTATTTAAGAACAGAATTAATGTTATATAATTTCTGAACATACCTCGAATACACACTAATTGACTTAAAATAGACATGGCATCATATATGTGGGTGTGTATGTATGTACAGATACAGATATATTTAGTTTGCCTTAATTCAATAATTATTTATTGAACATGACTTCTCTTATGTATGTTTACATATCTGAATTCCTCTTACATTAATTTTTCAGAAATATTGTCATTACTTTCACCAATTAATAGAAGAAAACAAAATTACAGCAATAGATTTCTCAATATTTAAATGAAGCTACACTCTATTTAAATATGTATGGTGAAATAATTTGTTAAAACTTTACATCTCACTACTGTAAACTCTAATTTTTAAAAGCTACTTTTCTACATGAAGCTCATGTTATGAACAAACATACACCAAATAAATTACCCCTACAAATGTTTTACATCTTTTTAATGCAGTTTGCTTCACCATGGTCTGCACTAGTTTTTTATTATGGGCATTACTCTGTTGTTACTGAATGAAAGTGTTGTTCCTATTAATTTTATGATGTTTTTAATTGAAATAATGATCTGCACACAGGCACACACACACACGCACTTAAACATTCTGCCCCAGTATTGGTACTACGAAAAGAAAAATTTGGTATCTCAAGAGTGATATGGAAAATAAAATATATTTTATTATGCTAATAGGAATCACAGAGGAGTTAAGTAGCTAGAGGACTGAATATTTTTCTAGAGAGTTCAGCTTAAGTCCTATTTTAATTATTAATTACCTACAATATTAAGTCATACTCTGGCTGAGTTCCTTCATCTATAAAATGTATTGAGCAGGGAAAAGACAGAGGAATTAAAATTGATTTAGGAATAACTGCCTAATTATTTGTAACAAAACCGTCCTGGATACAACACTTACTTCTCAAGCTAACATAAATTCCATATGCTTAAAAATTTAAATATATATTAAAAAAATAATAACTAAAATTAAAAGTGATATTATTTTGGTTGTACATTTTACATTGAGAGAATCCTATGTAATTATGAGAGACAACTCAAAAGCTAATACAGAAAATGTAGTTTATAGAATTTAGACTATTAAACTTAACAAAATATAAATAATTAAAAGAAGAATAGGGAAGCCAGGATGGCTCAGTGGGTTAAGAGTTCACTTTGCAGCCCCGGGGACTGAGGATCGAATCCTGGCCCCGGCCTGTGCGGACCCATATGCTGAACTGGGGAGTTCCCCCAGTTCAGTTCTCTCTGTCTCTGTATCTCTCTCTCTCTCTCTCTGTCAAAAACAATAAAATAAATATTAAAAAATATATATTGCCCAATCAAAGCTTCTGGAAATTGAAGATAATGGTATTACAGCATTAAAACTTAGTTTATAAGGAAGAAAAGAAGAAGGGAAAAGAGAGTGAAGACAAGGAAAAAAGAGAGAAAGAGAACGGAAACAAAAAGTAGAACAGTACGAATGTACCTAAGCAGAGTCTGTCATTACCTAAGAAGCATATGTTAATCTGGGTATACTAGGGTATTAGTTTTTAACTTCACATGGATAGATATATAGGCTCTAAATATGTGAAAAGACAAGAATTAGAAAGTTGGCCAACCCTTGAAGAGCTTCCAAGTTAGTGAACAACTTGATTAGAAAGTAAACATAGCCACAGAGGAAGGGAAATGCCAAAAATCCGTATATCTTTTGGTTGGCAATTTGAAGATCTATGACTGTCACTCATAGATGGGGGATAAACCTTTATAATAATTTGCAATGTCTAAAAATTTATGAATTGGGAAAGCTGGGATGGTTCAGCGGGTAAAGCACTCACTTTGAAGCCCCGAGGACCGAGGATCAAATCCCGGTCCCGGCCCATGCGGACCCACATGCTGAGCTGGGGTGTGCCCCCAGTTCAGTTCTTGCCGGGACCTATGTGGGAGGCTCCCGGCCCAGTTCCTGCCCTGCGCAGCCCTGTGCCCACCTGTGGAGTGAAACTATATGGAAAAACCAATGTCAACTTTGGAGACAGCTCTGGGCCCTCCTCCTTCTCTCTGTCTCTCTCTGTCTCTGTTTCTGTCAAAAATCAATTAAAAAAAACCATATCTTTAAAAATTTATGAATTAAGAAATCAATGCAAATTGGTGGTGTGCTGGACAAAATATACTTTTCCACTACCTACTCAAAAAATAACAAAAACTCTCAGTCATATTAACAGCCATTAAGATGCTTCACCTTTCCTTACTTACCTATCACAATATACGTTCCAAAAAATATCTATGTCCAGCTATTTTATAAGAAAGTATCTTAAAGTCTTCTAGAAATTGCTGTTAGTCATATTCAAACTGACCCTTGGGGAACAAAAAAAAAATACCAAATAATTAAAACTTTGATATCAAAACTAAATAAGAACATAGAAAAATTACAAGTGACTTTCAGTTAAAAATGTGTAAGAGTTCAAATATTATTTTATATGAATAATTAGAAAATCATCCCTCAGTTTTAATTATGTGAGGAACAAAAGTCTAAAGGTTATAGAGATTTCTAAATCTTTAAAACCACAAAAGCTCTCTTCGATGAAATAAAACTATTTTATAATATCCAACATTACTTTTTTCTTAAAGAAAAATATATTATTAAAGTAATTGTGGCATGTTGAAAATATAACAAAATGATCACCTCTGAAACCTATGCATGTTACCTTATAGGAGGTCTGACAATTAAGTTCGTGAACTCATCCTAGAAAAAGTGTGATCTGTGAGTCCTTCATTGCTAAATATCTCTAAGGTCACCTTCAAAGGACTCCCCTTGGGAGGCTACGCACCGATGCTATTGCTAGTCCACTCTTCAAAGCAATTTTGGAACTCTTTCCCAGAACAACCATCAGAGGCCTCATTGTACTACCCCTGATGTCTTCGATGTAATCAAAATGTCTTTTTTTCAATGTTCCCTTTATCTTTGGGTAAAGAAAAAAATCTTCGAGGGCCAGATCAGGTGAGTAGGGAGAGTATTGCAATACAGTTATTTATTTACTGGCTAAAAACTCCCTCACAGACAGTGCTGTGTGAGCTGGTGCATTGTCGTGATGCAAGAGCCATGAGTTGTAGGTAAAAAGTTCAGGCCATTTCCGTCTAACATTCTTATGCAGCCTTTTCAGCCCTTCCAAATAGTCAGCTTGGTTGACTGTCCAGTTGGTACAAATTCATTAGAACACTTGCTCTGGTATCAGAAAAGATTAGCAACATTGTTTTGATTCTTTATTTGGACAGACAGAACTTTTCTGGTCATGAAGAATTGGCTGACTTCCATGGTGCACTTCGACACTTTGTTTTAGAGTTGTATCGGTACACCCATGTTTCATCACTAGTGATGACACAGCCCAACACATTGTCTTTTCACCCCAAAAGGTCTTGGCAAACTTTGACTGCCCATTGCTTTCGTTCATCAGTAGCTCCTTCAGGACCATTTTTACACACACCTTTCTCATGCCAAAATTTTCCGTGAAGATTTTCCTGTTTCTCTGTCGATGTTTACTTGGTCTTCTATGCTTCTCAGTCAGCCAAAAATTTTGATACACAATTTGATAAATTTTTGCAATGTTATCATCAGTTCTGCTTGTGACTGGCTACCCTGAGCTGCCTTCATCGCTGATGCTTTCTCTTTCCTCAGAAAAGTAATTAATCTATTTGTACACTGCCATTTTCTTCATGGCACTATCCCCACAAACTTGTGCTAACATGTCCCTGATTTCACGCCCACTCTTGCCAAGTCCAACAAGAAATTGAACATTTGTTCATTGCTTTAATTCAAGCTGCAACATTCTCACGGTGACACACAAAAACGTGCAATACCAACAATGAACGCCGCTCAGCAAGAGACTGCCACACATTGACATGAACACAGCTGTGAGGCACGGGTATACGAAGGCTATGAAAACTTGGGGGTTATCTGTACAGCAATGTAAGCAGCACGTGGCAAGTTCAATTATTTCATTGTCAGACCTCGTATGGAAAAAAAGATCATTAGATGGGGACATAATCCTGGATGATCTAGGTGGGCCCTAGATGTAATCATAATGGATTTATAAGAGAAAGGCAGTGGGATACTGCCCTCTTACTGCAGAAGAGAAGGTGATGTGTGGACAAAAGCAGAGATTGGATTGATGGGCACAGAAAATGGACAGAAGAACCACAAACCAAAGACATAGGCAGTCACAAATGCTGAAATAGGCAAGAAAATCCATTTCCCTCTCAGAGGCTCTAAAAGAAAACGGCCTCCCATCACCTTAGCTTGATCACAATAGAACTTATTTTGGACTTCTGACCTCTAGATTGCGAGACAATAGATTCATATCCTCCAAAACCACTACGTTAGTGGCAAGATGTTACTGCAGTGAAGGGTGACTGATCAGCCATATGTGGTGCTTTGCACAATGTCAGGAGCATTCCAAGCCATGTAAGAAAGCATAGACTGATTTAATGAGTGTTCTGAGATAACTGGCTGTCTATATGGGAAAGATAAAGTTAGATCCCTTTTTCACTTGGTGCATAAAAACATATGAAATCTTCATGTTCAATTGAAACTTAATATGTACTACAAACACCTACATTTTTTAGATGAATACAAAACAATAACTTCATGTTCTGGTATAAGAAAAGATTGGTTAACAAGAAATAATAAAAGTGTAAAAACAAAAATTGACAAATTTGCACCAAAAGTGAGAGCACCCATAAAAACTAAGTTTATATTTATATATAAATAATGAAATAGAATTACATACATGTATTTACTGTATGATATATTCATATCTGATAAGGAAAATGAAAGAACTGAAAGAGAAGAGAGGAGAGATAAATAACAGTCCCCTAAAAAAAAAAGGATATGCAAATGGCCAATACAAACGTGATCTATTCTCAACCTTGCTGTTAATCAGGCAAATGTATAATAAAATAAAAATAACTTTCTACAATTTTCCTGTTTTAAGTTTTACCCAACTTGAAAAAGAAGAGTTAGTGAACGGCGATGCTGGATAGCTCAGCAGTTGAGCGTTTGCCTTGCAGTAGCCAGGTTAAGGGTTCAATTCCCAGCCCTGACCTGTGCAAACCCACATACTGAATTGCAAAGCAACTGGTAACCACTGCAAAGACACAGGGTTCTGACCTCCCATGGGGGAGGCTACCAGTTCAGTTCCCACCCTGTGCAGTCCCACATCCAGCTGTGTGGAATGAAACCACGTCACAACTAATGACATACAACTATGAAGATTGCTCTGGGCCTTCTCTTCTCTCTCTCTCGCTCTCAACTCCATTCTGTCAAAAACAGTAAAATAAATCTTAAAAATAAATAAATAAATAAAGTATAGAGAAGCAGAAATTCTGGAGGGCTAAAAATTTAATGCAATCATCTTAAAAATTTAGTAATACTAGTATAATTTTAAAATATATGTATACACACACAC
>PVKE010019005.1:0-28935 GCA_004027555.1 Craseonycteris thonglongyai | reverse complement strand
GGGTTATTCCTTTTAAAGAGTCAACACACAAACCCCAAGGCCTTGCTTACCTGGTAACCACAGTGAAGACATTGGGCTTGTTGGTAAAGGCCTCTTTCAATCCAGGTCCTTGGGCTTGAACCCGAGATGGCTGGCAGCCTTCGGTTACAGCCACTTTGAAGGGACTATTTGGGATGGGCACATCATCGTATGTCACCTCCACAACATGGAGGCCTGTTCAAAACAACAAACAGAAACATATTGTAAGGTAGTCACCTATTTGTGGGAAATGAGGATTTCATATAGCATATACACCTACATTTATGTGAAAAGAATAGTTTTAAAAAAAAGTCACATTGGTATGATTTGAATTTTTGAAAATATAAACTGTCTATTTTCTGTTCATTTGGCATTCATATAACCTCCACCCCCAGCCACCAACCCATATACAAGGCTTTTCCTCCGAGCAAAGATCACTAAGTCTACCGGTATATTTAAGTCAGTTATCTTAAATAGATTTGGGGAAAGTCCACCCACTCATTAATCAAAAGACAAAGAAAAACCCATGATAGAGAATATACATGTCTCTATAAAAAGGGATTAAAATATCTATATAAGGATATTCACAGGGATCATATATCCAGGTAATGAAGCTATATGTTGCTTTGATTTCTTTTTATGCTTTTATGATTTATCAAAACTTTTTGGGAATCCTAATATTCAGAAAAGAAATTAACGTGTTAAAAAAACATTGCACAAGCGATCAACATCCATGATCTCACCCCAGACCCTACTTAGAGGAGGCTTAGGTTAAACTCAGCCCAGCTGTCACATAACAGGGCCAGCGGGCCAGGCACTGAGTGGGCAGATGGCTCTGGTGGGGAGTGAGCTTTTCAAGTGCTCTCCCCACGTAGCAAATGCCTCTGCTGAGATGCACTGAGCGCATGAAGCCAAGTCAGCATCAGCCACCAGGAGTGGCCAAGCACAGTTCTGAACAAGGGTCGTGTCCAAAGACAAGTCAACTCGCCTTTCTCGAAGGGCGTGTACTCCACTTGGTAGGTCCCATCGGCGTTGTCCGTGACGAAGCACTCGGTGGAGGCACCGGAGGGGTTGGCAATGTGGGCCTTGATATGGTCGCCCCCCACCTGCGTCAGAGGCCGTGAGTCGACTGTGAAGTCGGTGGTGGCTTCCCGAAACACATCTGCAGGGCAATTGCACAGATGAGCACATCACCATCACGGGGGACCCAGGAGCAAATCCAAGAAGCAAGGTTCCTAGCACTTCAGAAAACGTGAAGTGACAACATACAACTGGTTTCTCTGACTCTCAACACCAGGAAGTTAACGTGCACCCCTCCCCGAAAAGGAGACCCTTTCAGGGTAGCCTCAGCCCAGTGACAGTTGAACCACTTGTACACATTTTGGGACAAAGGTGGAGATCTAGGGAGGTTGCAGCCTCCTCTTTTTTTAATTTTATTTTATGAAACTCACCTTTTCCTTCTATTCCTGGCCCAAAGACTTTGACCCTGCTGGTGTCCACAGCGGGCTCCACCTTGACCCGGGCAGGGAAGTGTGGCACAAGCTCACCGCCATACTTCATGGTCAGTGTGTACATGCCGGCGGTCAGGGGCACGTAGGTCACTGCGTAGGTGCCATCCTTATTGTTCTCAATACAGACTTCAGCTTTCGCCCCTGAGTCTGAGACAGCTTCCAGGCCCAGCGCCCCGGGCCCTGCTTCTGAACAGTCAACGCTGACCAGCCCAGCCTCTCCCACTTTCCCATGCTCGAGACCTGGCCCAGACACCACGACTTTAGAGGGGTCAAAGGGCATTTCAATGTCGGCTTTGAAGGGAGAACCAGGTATGTGGACTTCCTCAAAGAGAATGTTGACGAAGTACTCCCCAGGCTTGGTGGGAAGGTACGACACAGAGCAGGTCCCATCTCCATTGTCAGAGCATTCAATTTTAGCCTCGCACGGGCCTTCCACGGTCAGGCCCAAACCTCCAGTTCCAGCTCCTTTGGTGTCGATGGTGAACTCGGCGGGCTTGCCCACGAGACCACCTTCCAGGCCGGGACCATGGGCCTTCACCTATTTGGAGCAAGAAGAAACGCCAAATTCAGCCGGATAGTGCTATTGCTGCTCAGCCAGGACTGCTTTCAACACCCAAGTCCGTCATGAGCACTGAACCACCTCTACAAAGTGGGCCTTCTCCCTGGGGCTGACCTGGTGCCCCCGACTCACCCAACACCACTGAGTTACAGCCACAACGCAGTCGATGCTGCAAATGGCTAAGAAAGGGAGACAGGGCTGTGCACTAATCAACAATGAAAGCCACAGCGGACCGGCGTGGGCCTCTGAGGCACTTCCCTCGCCTGCCACGCCCGGCTCTTCTGAACCACTGGGATCAAGCTGGAGACCCAACAGCCATCCACACTGCTGCTATAATCAACTCTACATAATAAAAGATGAACTGCAACAGTGGATACCTGCCATTATACACGCGTCCAAACCCATAGACTGTACAACACCAAGAGTGAACCCTTGGGTGATAATGACGCCAAGTAGGTTCATCGGTTATAACAATGTTCCAACCCTGCAGGGAGACGGTGGTAACAGGGAAACTATGCATGTGTTGGAGAAGGACGGGTGTGGGAAATCTCTGCACCTTCCTCCCAATCTTACTAGGAACCTAAAACTGCTCAAAAAAATAAAGTCTAATAAAAGTTTAAAACAAACAAAACCCTACAATTTTAAAAGGGGGAGGGAGGGGAGACAATGAGACTTCCATCTCTGATTCAATAAATGAGAGTGTTTTATAGAATTCATGGCATTCAGACCACTGGAAATACTCTAACACCTTTGATTCAGGATTATTAGGAAGATGTGATAATGAGAAGAATCAACTCTTATATTGTATTATTGCAATAGCATCTGTAGGGTGAGCTCACTCTGGGAACCAGAGGCTGGGCTGAGGCCTCCACATTCAGCATGTCCCCTACCCTCACCAGTAACTTTGAAGCGAGTATTGCTATTACATTAACAAACGAAAGAAGTTGCAATGTGACTAGAGTTATCTTTACACAGACCCAGGAGGGTAGGACCCCATGGTCCTCTCATAGCTCAGAGAGCCTACCAAAGCCAGTGAGCTGAAAATCTTCCATTTCCCCACAATTTGAAGGAGACATGGGTTCATTTGTAGCTTTGGATTCATCTCTCAGGTTTGGGGAGCAGGGGTGCCCACCCTCTGAAGCAGCCCACTCAGCTAGCTGCCCACAGGACCCTGTGTGCTGAATTGTAGAATGACTATCAGCCCTTGAGGACTGACTTTTATCACAGCATGAGCATCCAAACGTGTTTGCTAGCATCTGAGGACTGTGGTGTTACATTAGACAACAGAGGACACGCTCTGGAGCCAACACAAAGCTGACCTTGGTGGGATCTGGTGGCAGGGAGGCCTCCACTGCATAGGGGCTCCCCAGCACGGGGTGTCCATCATAGGTCACGTCTACAGCGTACAAGCCTTCCTCCCGAGGGATGAACTTGGCCATGCTGCTCTCCCGGCCCGCCATGGGCGTCACCATGCACGGCACGACCTTCCTAGAAGGGCTCAGGATCGTCACGTCCAGCTTCCCCTGGCCTCCTGCCCCCCTGGTGTCGATGACAAACTCCTGATCCTTTCCAACTTCAACTCCTAGAAAAGGGAAATTCTTCATGACAACCGGTACCAGAACCATGATTAATTAAATGATGATAATAATGAGAGCTATCGTTTACTGAATGCATTTTATACACCAAGCCTGAGTGCAGCACATTCTCTCCTTTAATTTTCACCACAACCCTATAGGGATCTTATTTATTAGTAGCCAATGGCTTTAACAGATGGAGAAACTGAGGCTCAGAAAGGTTCAGTAACTTGTCCAAGGGAATCTAATAACCAGCAGAAAGATCACAAAGCTCAGACTCAGACCTGCATTTACTGGACTCCACCATCTGCTTTGCTGACCAGTAACTTATCATTGGACACTGTCCTCTCTCCTTTACTTAGTTTTGATGTTAACTTTGTATCGAAACAGTGCCATAAGCCAGTGTTTTATTTACTAATTCTTGGCAGCAAATTTAATCCTACAGCCAGCCAACAAGGCAAAAGTCACAGAGCTGGTATTTGAAAGGTCTTTGCAAAGCAGGGCCACAGAAAAACTGGGTGTGATATCTGACAAAGAACAGGGAAAGGACTCTGAACCACAACAAAAGCACAGGGAGCCTAGGCCCCCACCCCCAACCCAGGGCAATCCTGACCCGAGGGCACCCGGGGCCTGCCCAGATGAACGAGGCTGAGACACAAGCAAGGAGGCCTCAGAGTTCCACGTCCCAGGGGCGCTTCTTCCTAATTGGTCTGTGCTTTTCCCGGTCTGGAGCGGAAACCCTCTATGTCTTAGAGAAAGGAGTGGCAAGAGGACATAGGAAGGGTTGGACAGTGACTGTTCACATGCTCAGAGCTGGCTGCCCCCTGAGGACAGAAGAGCTCAATGCTGTTGCTTCAGAGCCCAGGACTGGGAGCTGGCCTCACTCACAACTCTTACATTTAGGTCACAGGTCCATGAAGGTGCTCACCGACGGTCCTGCCAAAACCCAAGGAAGCCCTCCCTGGTGGAACAAGAGGCCCTCCCTGGGGGTACGCACTGAACCCCACGTGAGCCCGAACCCAGGTGAGCATGAGGTGCAGCCAGGCAGTGGTTCCTTGGTGACTTCCGCCAACAAGGGATTAAAGTGTGAATGTTCTCCAAGAAGAGCTAATGATGTAAAGAGGGCAGGATGCAGACACATGGGGCGAGCAAGATAATCTTCATGCAACCTAAACACTGCCAAATGTTTTCAGCTCGCACATATGCACGTGCTGACGGAGAGAGAAGGTCTGCAAGGATAGAAACTGAACCAGAAAAAAAAGAAAGAATCCAAACTGAAGCTTTGGTTAGGCCTAGGGAAGGAAAGAGGTGATGCTTACAGTGGGAGTTACTCTTAACTGTGATGCTTTTTAGATAAAAATTTGGTTTATGTCTTACTTGGGTATAAAATACCTTTGTGGGGAAGCCGAGATGGCTCAGTGGGTTACGGTAAGCGCTCACTTTACAGCGCCGGGGACCGAGGATCGAATCCCGGCCCCGGCCAGTGCGGACCCATGTGCTGAACTGGGAGCTCCCCCAGTTCGGTTCTCTCTCTGTCTCTGTATCTCTCTCTCTCTCTCTCTCTGTGTCAAAAATAAATAAATAAATAAAAATATATTAAAAAAACAAAACAAAACCTTTGTATCCACAGAAGCTCTGAGAAGTACATCAGTGTTCATCCTATACTATTCTCTTTTCTCTGTTTGAAGTTTTCTCTAATACATGTTTTCTTTAATTGAAAACAAATGATCTTGTAGTAATAAGATACCTGAAACCAGCTAAAGGAAAAAGGGGATCGGGGTGGGGGGGTGTGCATTGTAATTGTGGTTTCTAAGTGCCAGGGAACTGGCTTTTGTGCCTGACTCTCTACCCTAGTGTGGATTCCAGTGGCCAAGAAAAGCTGGCACTGTAGAAACTCGCCAGAAAGCCCTGTGCCCAACTTCTTTGTAATGAAAACATTCCACCGTGATGCCGACAGTTACTGTGCCAACCTCTGAATTACCAGCTCATTTAATTTTTTCAATATCCCCTTGAGTGTTCTTGACTATCCCAACCCCACCCCTTCCCCCACTTAATAAGCACACAGGCTTGGTGAGATTAAGCGGCAGGCAGAGTCACCGAGCTCACCCACCACATGGCCCCAATCCAAAAACAAGTCTGCCCGACTGCAATGTCTCTTAAGGCAGAATTCGCTTCTCTGTGCACTGTCCTTTGAAGGCAATCTAGTTGACAGCCCCGGAGGGTGGTCTTCAATGACCCATCCTGCCTCCATTCACACACTTACTGTTTTCCAGTCCGTTAATTTTTATCTTGCTCAGATCCAGCGGAGCAGCCACGCCCACGGTGAAAGGGGTTTTAGGGATGGGATCCCCACCATAAGTAACCAGAACCTGCATGCTGCCCTGAAATGAGAGAAAACCCAGCACACCTTTGAGGACCAACATACTAACCTGGTGTTTAAACCTGCCTTCTGGATCTTTCCTTCTTCCCAGAGACACGGGGTATTTAAATTCAGTGGATTTAGAAAGCATCTCAGACAGATTTCTCTAAGCATCCAGCCCCATGGTAAGAATGTCAGAGAAATCAGATAAAATAAGAGCAACTCATGAGAACAGGGTTGACTCAATGAGAGTACTGTGTTTTTCACATTTCCTCGATTCAATCTCAGAAACAGTCCTAAGGAGTGGCTCCCTTGGTCATCTTAATTTTTCCAGGAAAGGAAACTTCGACTCAAGAGAGGTAAAGTCACTCCTCCACCCCCTGCCACCCTCCACCCCTGCATCACATGCCTATTAAGTATGACAGCTGAACCGCAAACCTCCGGCAACCAAACTCATGTCCTAGTAGCTTTGCCACATGACCTCCCCACCCAACACATACCCAACCCGTCACAGGTAAAGCAGCTGAACCTAGGAACCTCTCACCAAATGAAACCATTTTCTCCACTATGTCCTAGGAACTGATTTCCAGCCACCACGCTGAGAATGAGATTTGCACACGTTCCCTGGAGCTGTGATAAGAACACTGCACAGTATCTAAACTCCTGCATCTATGTCGAGGAAAGAAAAGTCACCAGCATGCAGGCAGGCTGGGCCTGTGGCCTTGGCAGGTTCCTTGTGGGCAGCCCCCATGGCCGCATGCGCCGCTATTCTTCTTGGCCAGTCCTGGCCCCTCCCTGCCAGCTTCCTCTCTCCACCGTTGGCTGAGTCCCCTCCCTCCAATGCAAGGCTCCAGGAAAGCCACAGCTGTCTCAGTCGATTAAGATCCTCCTCACCTCAAAGGTTCAAGCACATCGTCAGAGGACGGGGGAGGCACAGAGGCAGAGGGGAGGGAGAGATGAGTCTTCCTAGGCATCCAGCGGGCTCGCTGGAATTCAGCCCCTGCTGAAAGCTGTCACTGATCAAGTGTTAAAAGGGTGTAGCTCTTGGCCTGTGTGTATTTTTTCACATTCCTTTTGGTAATAACAAAAAAGAGGGGGAGAGGCCAAGGAAAAAAAATTGGTTCTATCAATGAAGAACGGAGGATTGATTTTTCCAGGATTTATCTGCACGGCACACAAAACCAACTGGCCCCTGACTCCAGGGTGTAACATGTCATGGTAAAATGCACACTCGTCAAGATTCAACTGTGTGGCATTCCCAACAGCCAGCTCTTCCAGAGCTTCAAATTGCACCCGAGTCCCCAACTCCTAAGTGCTAAGCCTCAGAGAAAACCCAGGGTCCTGGAAAAGCCTCCTCTCTCGAGTGCCAAAATAGAGAGGGAAAAATCCTCTCTCAGTGAAGCCTACCCATCCCAGAAGAGGAAGTATGCTCTCATTACCGGTCATAAAACACAAAGCAAAAACTCAGACCGGACCCTAGCTCTACCTTACATAACCTAACAAGGGGGAGCAAGAAAGCTTAGAGACCTACGCCTGGGATGGCCGGTAGCAGGTTTCCCCAGAGGCCGCAGCCAAGGGATGAGCAGTGCTTATGCCCCAGGGGGTTGTGACAGGAGGATGCCTGAGAAGCGACCATGGCACATTCCACAGAGACTTCACGGACCGCAGGACCACTTCATGCTCTCCCCTACATGCTTCCGAGATGTTAATCTTCTCCTGCAGTCCGTGCACACGTAAGACCCTGACCCGGGAGCTCAGCCGAGGATCGGATGGAGAGACAGCCCACAGCTCCATCCTCCAGACACCTCACACCACAGCCACCAGCAGGCATAATAGGCCCAGGGAGGGACTGTTACCCTGTGAGGCTCAGGGACCTCATGGGGTGTCCTAAAGGTGCCACCGTCATGTGGAGAGTTTTCAGTTCCCAGCGGTTCCTGACTCAGCAAGGAGCTGCTTCTACCAGCTTTTTAAACTGCTGTGTTCGGGGAAGCTTGGGATGAGAAACTGAAGTCACTTGAGGCCACAGACAACCAAAAGCACAGAAGGCAAAATCCTCAGGGGAAAACGGGCTTTGCAGAATTTTCCGTCCCCAAGGTCAAGCCTTCGTCTGACCCTTGGAGGCCCCCAAGCCCCAGCCCACGCCCATTCATTCCTATGAGGCAGGGAGCGCTCTGACCACTGTCTCCTGTGAAGAGCGGACAGAATCAACCAGCGACAGCCACCCCGGCTCACTGCAGGCAACGAGCATGAGCAACTGGCTCGGGGATCCCGTAGAGGACTTCAGGGGACAGCAGCCAGTGCTTGGGAGCGGAGAGCCAGCCATCAGATCAGGTAAGGCCATGGCTCTTCACACAGCTGTCAGCATTCTGAGAGCGAAGCCCTCACCCTGACCCAGGACCCACCCTTCTCTCTCCACACACACCCAACAGCTGCATTTCTGGAAAGTTCCAGGGGGTTATTCCCTAAAACCACCAGGAGGTGTGCCTGTGGGTGTCAGCCCACCGAGCAGGCTCCCGCCTTTGAGTACGGCACATCTTCCGGGCTGACCCAGGCCTCGGAACCACATCCAAGAGCAGAGCTCCAAAGGTAAGTTTATTTAACCAAACCCCGAGCTGTTAAAAGAGTTCAAAGGAGAATGAGGACGGGCGGGCCCCCTCTCCTACCAGATCCCAAAGTTCTTAATTAGTCTCTGCGTCTGCGTGGAGGCTTCACTTATTCACGCATCTGGCCGTAAATCCACGTGGAGCACCCACAGTGTCGGGCCCTGTGCTCGGGGCAAGGGGTGGAAAGATAGAGTGTGTATATTTATACCCCCATCTATAAAAACATGACAGCCTATCCTTGGGGAACTCACAATCCAAGAGGAGAGATTTAATCTGTTTTCTTTGCCATAGACAACTAGGCAGAATCACAAGTTGCCCAAATAACGAAACAGTCAACCTCAGTCTCGACGACAAAGGATGGGTGAGGCCCCGTGGAGCTTTCCACACTAGAGGCAGCGACCGACACCACGAACCCTGCCAGGCTCCTACAATGTAGGATGGGCAGCATTTAGACAAGCAGCCCCCAGTGGCCACGGAGCGGGCAGACAGCCTCCAAACCTGCTGCTATCAGAGAACTGGATGAACCTGAGCTAACGGTGACTCAAGAGTGTATGGAGCCCCCCCTTCTAGCTTCATCTCAAATGCAACAGGACTTGGGCTCCCGGTCGCCACCTCAGCCTCAACTGGCAGGCAGCTGGGGGCGTCCAGGGCTGCGGGTTCTATGGCCTTGTGACCTTGAGCAGTGTGCATGGCCACGCTTCCTGGTCCCTTCTCCTAAGGCATGTGGAGCACTCACATCAAGTTCATGTTCCAAGGTCAGCAGGCAAAGAATTACCTACTCAGCACCAAGCAGCCTGATGAGAACAAGGTATCTAGTCACAAAAGTATTAGTTTGATCATTGCTAATAATGAGCTCCTCATTATAGGACAAATACATAAATAACAGGAAGCAGCAGCACATGTGGAGAGAGGAGGCCACACAAGAACCTACCCCAGAGAAACACCTCCACTGTCAGGGAAGTTCTCATGGCAAAGCTTCTGCCACCAAGGATACTTAGCCCCCAGTGTGAGGGGACACCTTCACCTTCCCACACCCTCACTGTACGCCTCATTCTTCCCCACCACACGCTGGCCAGCTCCCCACAGAGGGGGCCCTGGCAGGAGTGATGCTGCCTAAGCAGTGTTTCTGCAGAAACTGTCTCCTTTCTCCTCCACGTGGCATTTCCCACACAGGGGGGCTCTCTGCTCTTCAAGAATGAAGGAAGCTCAGATGTTAGGAAGGACCGTTTAGAACACTATGCCTGAGCAGTAAAACTCAGGCTTTTTCTGTAGGAATATCTGCTCCCGAGATGCCAGAGGTATTGACATGCAGCAAAACAAAATTTTAAACAAATACACGTGAATGTGTACAGAGAGGTAGTTTGTATAAGGCCCTGACTGCCTAAAGCAATCAGAGCAAAGCACCCTGTCACTATTCCTGCATTTTGTAAAAGGGGACAAACTGGGACTCTCAAAAGTACGTTGGGCCTGAGGGCCTAAAGGAGGAACTGGCTCTTAGAGGAAAGAATCTTTGAGAAAGACCCCACTCCAGCACCTTCTAACAAGAGGAAACTAAGCTCAAAGGGCCAGAAGGAAAAATTGAAGCGTGACAACTCCTTGTCTGTAACTAATGAAACACTCAGCGGGTAAGGATGGAAGAGTGTACCTAAGAGAGAGCTAGATATTAGGTCCTGAAATGGAGGGGGGAGATTGGGGTGGGCAGGTATAGGCTAGCTTCCTGCTTGTTCTTAGGGGAGCCCTACCAGCTCTCCTGACAGAAGCACTTTGTCAGCACTCCCCGAGAGGTTCAGAACAAAAGCCATGAAGAGGCGCCCCCACAGGGGAGCACTTTGACGGAGCACACTACACTGTGAGCTGCACAGCGACCCAGCCCAGGGCTGAGGGGACAGGGGCCCAGTGGGGCCGGCGGACAAGGGGACGGAAGGACCCTACCTGCTGGGTGGGCGTGTATTTAACTGTGTGCGAGTAGTCGTAATTATCAATGATATCCAAATCCTTCACTGCGTCACCAGGAAGCGAGCTGCTGAACTGGACATGGAGTGGGGCTTTTCCGGCCCCTTTGGTATAGACAGTGAAGTGGGTTGGTTTCCCGTTCTCCACACCTGGAAAGAGAAACCGGGAAGTGAGGGGACAGGCCTGGCCCGAGAGGTTTCACTTTCAGAACCAGTCTGACAGGTTCATGGGTATCAGCTCTGCCAAGGCAGCCAGGGACAGGGCCAGGGCTCAGGCAGGAGCTCTGTCCCTGCTGAATTAGAGCCCTGACGGAACACCTGCCACTGGTGTGGAGAAGTCCCTCAAGGCCCCAGACCACACTCCCATTGCCTTTGGCCTGCAGAAGGCCTCCAGGATGGCCCCACACACTACGTCTTACCTGCTTTGCTGAGCCCCGGGCCTTCTGCTTTCACCTTGCTGGCGTCGTGAGAAGGGTCGACTTTGACTCTGAAAGGGCTGGCAGGGATTTCCTATAACAGAGACACAGCCTCAGTATGAAAACCCCTGAAGCAACTGCCAGAGCTTAGCCTTCTGCCCCAGCGCACAGGCAGAAACTTCAGCACAACTCTGATTTTAACAGGTGGTGGTGAGCAAACTTCTGTTGCCACAGGTCAAGCCTTCACCCTCTAGCATCAGGTATGGACCATAATCGGTCACTTATGAAAACCTGAATCCCCTTTATCACAGGCTGTGACTTGTTTTCTGCACCGCTAAAGGAAGACTGCCCACAAAGGATCTGAAAACTGTGAGCCTTTCACGTCAACTGTTGAGTACTTCGGATGCAAAAACCACTACCAAGAATAAAACCAAAAATGTCAATAATATATAAGGGTCAAAGGGAAGGAAAAGTTCTCTAGAGATTCCTGACGACTAAGGTTTGGGGAATGCAAGGAATTGATTAGAAATAGAATGGTTGTAATTCTTCAAAAGGAATGTTGCAGAATGTCAGAATGAAGGCAGAATAACCTGGAACCTATGTAATTTTTACCAACCAATGTCAACCCAAAAAATTTAACAATCAAAAAAGGGGGCGGGGGGCAGAATAGGTTGACTGGATGAAGCCAACTCAAGACCAACACCTTTAGGAACAGAACTACCTTCTGCGGTCCCTATTTTTATGTAAGGTTACTTTGATTCATTAGGATCCCTTTATTCCCTGTTGTAGGTACTACTCACCCTATATTCACTATCACACATAAACAGGAACTCTACCTGAGAGTTCAAGACTCCTCTCTCTATAAAAAGTTTAAAGGCCGAGGCCAAAGTCATTGCTTCAAAGAAGTCAAAGTAGAATACATCTAGATGTTAATTACATTTCAATCTAAACCTGGATGAATGTTTATAACAAACCAATTTCTTTCCAGAGTCCCACTTTTTAAACCACTGAATACGCTGCCTCACTTGTGTTAGAAAGTAGTAAAATTTTAGTTTGGGGGTCTCTTTTTTTAATCCCCTTCATGGTTTTAAGAAACCAGAGAGGAAAACTATTGAGCAGAATTCTCAAGATACCTTCCCTATTGCTTTAAAAAAAGAAAAGGAAAAAAAAAAAGTGCATAGAGGTGGCCAGAAAGAACCTAGAACCAAACACACACCTGAGATGCAAACAGAACTTTGATAGTGTATCGCCCAGCAGCAGGAGGTACATATTTGACCGTAAATGTGTCGTTGGCATTGTGAATAATGTCAAAATCCACATCTTCCTCATCGTCACTCAATACCCGGGCATCACATTTAATGCCAACACTGACATCACCTGGAACAGAACAGACCGGCTCATTAGCACTGGTTTACAAGAAACAACATGTCCCCAGCATCACTTTCCAGCTCAGGTGAACACCCTAAAGTAAGCCATTGGGAAGTTTCCAGTAAGAAGCATGAGAATGAGATAGTGGTAAGTGAGGGCTTGGAGAGAGAAAGGAGGATTAGCAAAGATGTCACCAAGGAACAGACACAGGCTCATTAGATGAATAATTACCTATTCAGATGGATTGTTTCCTGCTTCAGAATTCACTGCCCTTGAAATGTTATAAAAATAACTTCCTTCCCTAAGACGCACCCATCACTGCACGGGGCGACACCCCTTCTCACCTTCCCCAGCTTCGGTACAGTCCACTGTGAAGTGAGTAGGCTCGTTGGCCTTCAGTCCACTCCTCTCCACGCCTGGCCCAAACACTTTGACCTTCTGGGGATGACTACCCTGCCCAATGTTGACCTAGAGAGGACATGGAGAAAGTTGCAATCAAGCTTTCCTCTCCTTGGACTCACTAAAACATCATTAGAAACAATCCTTTTGGGTCATCGAGGGCACAATGCCCTTCAGGCTACTCTGTCTGTCAAGGCATTTACCTGCCTTGGCCATCAGGCAGACTTGCCACAGGGCTGGGCTTTCATACCATGGCCACGACTCCGCCTCACCACCTACCCTGTAGGGGCTGTGTGGGATGTTCACACCTCCCCAGACCACAGCGATGGTGTGTTTGATGGCCTTAACCGGGGTGTACGAGCAGGCATACGTGCCATCCATCCGACTCTTCATCTGGACGTCAATTGGCTGGCCTTCCCCATCCTGCAAAAGACCAGGGGCTAAAGAACAGAACTGGTCCTCACACTGTCTCCTCCAAATAGGTCCACCGTGGCCTCCCAAGACAGTGAAGTCACCACTCACTCATCTAATAAAACTTCCGGTACAATTATGCTCTGCCAAGTTACCCCAAGACAATGACCATCACCACAGGTGATAAAATACTATTACACAATACAAGTATTTGCTTATTTTTAATGAAAAGAACATGGCCCCAAAAGAAAGCCATGAACAGTCAATGTGTCTTAATTTCAATTCCTACATTTAAATCCTTTGGCCAAATTGAATTAACAAATTTAATAAATCCTTGCTTACAAACCTCCCATCATGCATGGCCTAGGGAGCTTCAGCCATACCAAAATACATTTACAGGAAAATACGAGACAATCAAGCCACGTCTCCACAAAACACAAATCATAAAAGTGAGAAAAACACCCTGCTTTACAAAATGTTAGAATCTTATTGATGCCTCATATAGTCCCATGAGATAAATGTCCTTATTATTCCCAGTGAGTAGATGAGGAAAGTGAGGATCAGATGGACTGAACAACTTGCCATTATACTGTCAGATCTTGTCACCTGACAGTTACCTGCACAGGTGGCCCCTGGAAACGTACCTGAGCAAATATCTTTAAGGGAGCTTTTCCAGCATCCTTAGGGTCCACGGTGAACTCGGCCAGGTTGTTCACGATGCACCCAGATTTCTCCAAACCTGGCCCGTATGCTTGGACCTGGAGCAAAGGGCCAACAATGATTCTCTTTCTGTGTAAAGCCCCAACTAAACCCCTACATGAAGACAGGTGTTCAGGGGAAGGAGAACACAACTGTCTGGCTGTATAACACCTGCGTAATAGGATGGTGATGGGAAGGAAAATGCTAACGCAGGCTGTAACGTAAAAATAAAAAATAGTATCATTTGCCTCTCATGAAGCCCTAAACTAGCCTGGTCTCCCTGCCTTACTCTGAGCTGACATAGACAACTTCCAGTAAGTGGGGAAGAAACCTCCCAGCCCTGCATGCCCCAATTTCAATATTCCTACTTTGAAGGGGCTCAGAACCTTTACTGAAGACAACATTCTAAATATTTGCAGCCTCCCCCCAATCAAAAATCCCACTTGGCCAAAGAGGGGAAGCTCCCAGCCAGATGGACATTAGCCTAAATGGGGGCCTCCTCATGTTGGCTAGGCTGGCTCAGACTCGATGCTTGTCAGCCTGCAAAGGGTTTGAGAGAAGCTCTTGGAAACACTGCTCCAACTTAAAAGAGGGGAACTGAAGGAACTATAGGAAGTGGCAAGACTGAAATACGACACTCTGGGTTGCAGAAAACAGCTTCTTCTGGAGCCCCAGACTGGGCCAAGCACTGGGCTAAGGGCTGTTGTTATGCACGTTAGTTACTTCCTTGAATCATCCCAGAAACTCTAGGAAGCGACGCTCCCGTCATTTCCATTTTATAGGAGCCAGAGGTAAGGTACATGCTCAACATTAGCAAAGTACTCAGTGGCACCACCAGGATTTCAGCTCAGGCCCCTTGCCTTTCTGAACTCTGGCTGGCTCCTCTCTGCCATCTCTCAACACACTGCTTAAGGCAACTCTTCAGGCACCAGGGAGAGTGCCTGGAGCCAGAAAGAAGACAGACACATAACAAGTTGGCTCACCAGGTCTGGGTTATAGTCTCCGGTGGCCGGGTGGATGAAAGCCATGTATGGGCTGTCCTTGATGTCCTCGTCATCGCACATGATGTGAACGGCATATTCGCCGGGCTCCTTGGGCCAGTACTTGACGTCACAGGATCCATCATTCTGGTCATCATACTCAATCTTTGCCTGAGAGGGGCCTTCAATGGCAAACCCTAGGGAACGGGGTGGAAGGGCCCGCCTGGTTACATGGTGCAAAGCCCCCGTTCTATGTTACTACCATCTCACCCCCTCTGCCCGCCTAAAAGCCAAGTGTTGGCCAGAAGGTGGAAATCTATCTCTTTCCCACAAAAAACAAGCCCATTGTGTTTTCACTAGAGATGAAAGAAATAAATTTTATACTTAAAAAAAAAAATACCATCTAACAATGACGGTCAACCAGCAAACCTTTCTGTTGGCAATATGATAACATGTACCAAATGCCCGCCCTTCCACCCACCAAATCCACCTCTGGGCTTTTACCTGAAGGAAATAACTGAAGATGTACATAAACAGTTAGATACAGGATACCTATTCAGCATTGTTTTTATCATAAAACCCTGAAAATCACTTGAGGGAGCAATAAGATATATCTGTGCAATGAAATTCTATGGAAGCCATAAAGAACTGAGACATGTCCTATATTTACCTGAAGCAAAGATATAGACTTCCCTTGATATTTTCTGTGGCAGATCAGTATTTGCATGTGAGGGTAACAGAAAAAAATGGCTGAAAGGATATACCCAAAAGGTTTAATATTTTCTCTAGTCTATAAGGATATACCAAAATGTTTATTATCTCTGTAGAAAGAAAAATTAAATGTGATTTTCTATTTTCCCCTTTTTTTCTTATTTCTATTTCTAATACAGAGGTTGTCAAACTAAGGCTGGTGGGCCAATTCTGACCCACTGCTTATTTCAGTAAATAAGGTTTTACTAAACCAGTCATACGCCTTCACTTACATATTTCTATGGCTGCTTTCATGCTACAATGGCAGAGTTGAATAGCTGTGAGACAGAATGTGACCTACAATACTAAATTATTTGCTCTCTGATCCTATGAAGACAGATCAGGGCTGACCAATGATCTAAAATGATCATATATGGATGCCAGGATAGCTCAGCAGTTGAGCGCTTGCCTCCCAACTTGCCTACCAAATGCGAGGTATGTGGTTCGATTCCTGGCCTTGGCCAGTGAAAACCCATATGCTGAATTGTGGTGTAATTGGTAACCACAGGGATGGTTCAGTGGCAAAGGTTGTCACCTCCCATGTGGGAGGCCCCCGGTTCGGTTCCTGCCCTGCAAGGCCCCACGTCTACCTATGTAGAATGAAACTATATCACAACTAATGATGTACAACTATGGAGATTGCTCTGGGCCCTTCCCGCTTCTCTCTCTCTCTCTCTCTCTGTCTCTCTGTCTCCCTCTCACCTTCTCTCAAACAATAAAATAAATCTTTAAAAAGCACAAATATAAAAAAAAGATCATATATACATCAGATGTGTATTTTAAATATATTCAGTTATGCTCCAAAGAATATTTACTTCCCACGTTTCCTATTTCAGCAAAAGTAATTCATTCACCTAAACTAAAAGTAAGTCAACCATATTTGCTACGTGCATACTATGGTTCCAGACACAGCATCCATAGAAGGCCACCGAGGTCTAGTGAATAAAGGAATGAATGAGGCAGAGGGCCAGCTGAAGGGCAGGAGGAAAATGGGATTGTATCGTCCCACAGCACTATCCAGGGGTAGGCCCAGGTGGAGAGGCGACCCGGAGATTAAGGGTGGCGAGGCTCAGAGCAGACTGCCATGCTCAGCCCCAGCCCTCCAGTAGCTGCTGGTCAGCTAGCTGCTGCCACTTACCCAGAGACCCCACTTCTGAGCC
Organism: Craseonycteris thonglongyai; assembly: GCA_004027555.1. NCBI lineage: Eukaryota > Metazoa > Chordata > Mammalia > Chiroptera > Craseonycteridae > Craseonycteris > Craseonycteris thonglongyai. The sequence goes on along the minus strand of PVKE010019005.1, from coordinate 12,176 downwards.
AATGGACTCCACCACAAAGTCTGCCGACCGCCCGACAATCCCACCACAGAGGCCAGGGCCCCACGCGCGGACTTTCTGCATGCCCGCTTCAGGGCCCACTTGAACTTCAAAGGGGCTAGGAGAAAAAAAACAGAAGCGTTAAAGAAGAGCGAAGGGTACAGCCAAAAGCTGTTTGCACGTACTCTTTCCACGTGTCCCACCCTTTTACCTGCAATCCCAATCTCCAGCCAAGCCCTCTTCCACACGGGACCCCCCACAGCCATTGTTATGTCAACAATCTAAGGTAATGTGCTGCCTCAGGGCATTCAGGTGGCCAGTGGGTTGGCACAAAGGCACCCCTGGCCTTGCACTATCCTACCGGTCCTTTACTTTTTGTGTGCAGAGCTCACTAGACCGTGAGCCCTGGAAGGTATGGAGTGTACACTTTTCTACGTCCTGCTCAAATGTTCAAGAAAACCAGGTTGAATAGGCCTTATCTCATACACGAATGAAGGTGCGTTTACTTTGGCACAGGAGATTAAAAAGTCGTTTGCTTAGATTCTCAGAGCCCTGTAATATGCCCAGATAGTTCTCAAGGTAGACTGAATTTATTCAGAGTTTTGCGTTGCCCCCAGGAGAGCCGGAGGACGTGGAAAAGCAGCTACAACACACATGCGGCAAAGAGGCGGGCGGCGTCCCTTGGTTCCTGACTGCAATCACGTAGAGGGTTTTAATGTAAACCATAGCAGATTTTACCCTGTGGCATTCCTGAATAGAGGCTCACATGAAAAGAAAGAGAATCTCAGCTTATAGAAGGGCGTACAGACACACAGCCCATTTGCTCTCTATTACTGCTCTCCTTCTGGCTTCCCCGCCTCCCATCAGACCCAAACCGCCAGCATTTGATTTAAAGGAAGACTGCCGAAACCACAGTGACTTTCTGCTGCTTTTGAGAACAGGCCAAATGTATGTGTGCTGCTCTGGAGGGGAAAAAAAGCTTTCAGCAAAGCAGATTTCTCCCCCTCCTACAGCCCAGAGAACAGCCTCCGGGAGCATGCCCGGGGCCGAGCCAGCCCCCCAAGGTGACGGAGCTCCAGCTGGGGGCTCACCTCTTCGGAATGTGGTGTCCCCCCCAGGTAACGGCAACACTGTATTTGCCTGGGGTGCTGGGGTAATACTCGAACGCATAGACTCCATCCAGAAAGCCTTTCTGCTTCACCAGCTCCTCCAGACCCTCTGCAGGAAGGAAGCACATCATCTTTCAGTGCAATCCCAGGTTCAGAACGAGAACCCAAAAGATGAGAACAGAGCAGCACCAACAAAACAGAAGCCACAGAGGAAAGTGGGCTGCCTCAGAGGTGGGAGCTCCCCTCTCCCCTAAAAAAACCTGAGAAATTAATCCAAAGCTACAAATGGACCCATGTCTCCTTCAAATTGTGGGGAAATGGAAGATTTTTAGCTAACTACTCTCTGAGCTACGAGGGGACTATGAGGTCCTAACCCTCCTGGGTCTGTGTAAAGATAAATCTAGCCACATTGCAACTTTTCTCAACAATTCTACGTGTCTTAGCCTTCCACACAAACTGGGGAGGGATTGAACACCTAGCGAGCCGCAGTTTGCCGACCACTGACCTAGGAGGACTTGGCATGAGATTCAGCTCAGTGTCCCAGCATAGCTTTTCCAACAAAAACCAGGCAAGGAAAGTGAGAAAGCTCTTGTATGCTCTCTGCAGAATGGGTTTTAGGTGCTCGACTACAAACTCCAGAGCAAGTCATCAGGCAGCAACTTGTTTTATGTTGAGCCTGGAGGTTTGGCCATGAAAGCCATTTAGTCAAGCGAGAATCCAAGGTCAGAAACAGAAAACACCTCCTTGGCTCTTGTAGCAACAAGCCAAGAGGGAGGCAGCCCCAGAGAAGCCTCGCTTTAGGTCTGAGCAGTCTAGAACCTTGGGTGTCCTTGGGGAACAGCCTGCCCCAAAGCCTGGTGCTCTCAGATCAAACATTAACTTTCTGGAGCTCAGAACACTCCTATACTGGGAACACAGGCAGTTACCATCCCAGCACAGGAAGCTCAAGGTTCCAGAAGCCAACAGCTATTCCGCCTGCAACTAGAAATGCTGAGTTTATCTACTTATCTGTTCCAGGGAAAAACTTGAGGACTGTGTAGCCAACTGTTCTCATATCTGCTGTCTCGTTTCCCAAGAGAGGGAGCAAGAATGAGTTGCAGGGTACAACCCACCCCTCCACGAATGGCATTTATTTGCAAAGGAAATGTAATCTTAGGGAATGTGATTCTCCTTCTATAAGCACTTAGGCGCTTGACATAATTCCAGTCTATAGAATGTAACCTGTAGTGGCTTTGGAAAATCGGTGGCTTTGGAAACTGTACTTGAATTCCAGCTCAGATGCATATAAGCTGTGGGACCTTGGGCAAGACACCTCCCTCTCTGAGCCTAGGTTTCCTCAAAGAAAACACAAGCCACTTGAGTTTGTTGTTCCAAGGACAGCATTTCCCAAACCCCAATGCACCCCTGCTTTTTCTACCCCCAGAAGCCTTAATATCATGTGAAGCTGCTGCCAAAGCCACCAATGTTCCTGCCTGCCTTCAGGGTAGACATTACTAATCAATCACTGCTTCCTTCCCTGTGGAGCCCAGACAGCCTGGACACAGATCTCTGGGATAAATAGATCAGAACTGGCCATGGGGTGCAATCCATACGCCGTGGCTACAAAGTTAGCCGAAATCACACCTGAAATGAGGAAACAAAGGAGCACTTACTAGGACCCTTCACGGTGATGCTGAGATCCCCGCTTCCAGCAGCTTTGGTGTCAACCTTGAAGTCTGCAGTCTCCCGGATGCGAACGCCTTTGGGCTGCAGGCCTCGACCACTGGCCCGGCAGGCGTTTGGATTGCAGGCTGCAAACACAGTTTCGACATCAATTCAACCTTTCATTCTTTAGTCAGAGTTGAGCAAGCCAAGGTAACTTGGAGTCACCGCCAAGAAAATATTTGCTTTGCACAAAGAGTATGCGGCAGTTGCCGAGACCAGGGGTCCCATTCAGGGAGCACACCAGGCTAGCAAATAAAGACACAACATAACTTTGTCCAGACACACCAGAGGGACTGGGGGGAAAGTTACTTTGGCAATGAAAGCCAGAGAGCACAGCGTGGATTTCTTGGGCTCCTGGTACTGGCTGAACCCTGGCGTTGATCCTTTCAGTGGTGAACGAGAGTTGAGACCTAGTGCTGGACACTGTTCAAGCCTCATGGCTATCCTCAAGGCCCACTAATTGTGAAGAATGGACTTTTTCAAGTCTACTTGGAAAATGTAGCCCGGACTGGGGTCCAAACTTGGGGTCAGCCATTTCTAAAAGTTTAAATGTCATCTTCAGCATGAAGAGCCAGGGAATAGCTCAAAAAGAGGCCAGTTCAACCCCATGTTGGCCAACGCAAACACTTCAGTGCCTTGTTACCAGGTCCTCAGAATGTGGGCGGCTGCAAAGGCAACTATTAGCAATCAAGACCACTCTCAATTTGATTTCTAGATCTGTTTAAAAAACCTAAAGCTGACGTCTAAAAAATTAAGGACAACATACCTTCCAACATGCCTTACAGGAGAGGTCCAGAAAACTACTGTTCCATGGGGTTCATCAGAAGGCTGACAAAAGGCAACCTTGAACTCTAGGAATTTTTTGCCAACATGGACATCCTTCTCATGAAGTATGGAAATGGGAGATTAATGGATGAAATGCCATGCTGTTTATTAAGCGGCTTTCCCCTCACCCCCAAATCTAACACTGCATATTTGAAAGCTCTCTAAACACTAGAAGTCACAAACTCCAGAAGAGGAGGCCCTTGCCTTCATAGAGGAAGGCGATTCCTCTTCGGGCCCCTCCTCCTGCAACGTCCTCAGCTGGCTACTTGACAAACAATAGCTTCCCAAAGTGACATACGCACACCCTTGGGAGTTAGAGATGATTTTAATAGTTGGTTCCTGAATAAGCATACCTTGATGGTGGCACTTAAAGTAAGGTGACCAGACGTCCCGCTTTTGGCGGGACAGTCCCGATTTTTAACAATTTGTCCCGCATCCCGCGGCATTTTAAAAAAGTCCCGATTTTTGGAAAAAAATGCACGACAAGCTAGGGAACGGCGGGAGATAGACCCAATTTTTAATCAAGAACCCCCTCCCCCCCGGTCAATGGCGTCCCGCTTTACCAATGTTAAAATCTGGTCACCTTAACTTAAAGGCAAGTGACATTGGTTGTCCAATGTGAAAATGACAGAAACTTTCTTTCTTACAAAAATCATTCACGTGGAGGAAGGATTAGTACACCAAAAGGAAAACTCTACTAACTAAACATTATATAGTATAAGTGACGGATGGATGTGCCAGGATTGAAAAAGGTAGTCCATGAGTAAGAGGAAGTCGGAAAATACTATGAGAATGAGGAAAACTATCCAAAATTCTTTCTTGCGTTACGTCAAAAACTTCTGTTTATGTGTATGTTGGACATTTTATTCCCCTTTGTCAAAACTGGAAAGTTGGTCATACCTGGGATAAGTCACAACAGGATGAGAGGACTTCCTGTGGAGGTTTTAAATGTGTCTTTAAAGAAAAGCACTCATGGAAATTCTGAACATGAGCAATGGTCTCAATATCAAAGGGGTAACTGCTCAGTTCCTACAAACACTAAACGGAGTTAAAGATTTTGAAGGACACCGCCAGCTTCTCCACCATTTTGAGATGTTTAAACGTAAGGAGAGGGTGGGCTTGGGGTCTGGCTGGACACGTTATGGTAACAACACCTGCACTGTAATTTCCTGAAGTCACAGATGGCACAGACTCGGCTGACATTTGCAGGCAACACAAAGAACTGGCCCCACCCAACCAGCCCTTACCCAGCAAGATGCCTCTGGCCCAGTGCTCTCAACTAGGAAGCGAACAGCTCTGGGGTCCAGGCTGGCCCCGAGGCAGGATTCAGAAGAGGAAGCCAGATCTGCAGATGCAGAGGCACAGGACAGAACAGGGAAAGGCAAGTACTGGTTAGAAAAGGCAGCAGAGTTGGGGGGAAAAGAAGAGTGCAACAAAGTGAGAAGAAAACAAAGAGTCTAAGGGGAAAAATAAAAATGCACGCTTCTGGCTGTGGAGGGAGTTTAGCAGTGTGGACAAGGGGTCGACAGAGACCTGGGTTCTACTCCCACGGATGCCGTCTATACACACTGATCCCTTGTGTCTCTATCTGCATACGGGGGTGAGGGTGGGGTGGTGTGGGGGGGGCGGTAATAATAGCCCCTGGCATACACAGGCTGGTGTGACAATTAGAGGCAGCCATGCTAAGTGCCGGGCATCCAGAGAAGGCCACGCAGTGGGGGCTGCCGGGTACTAGCAATGCTGCTGCTGCTAACCTCAGCCCCAGACACCAACTCTTCAGATAGCCTCAGTCTTGCACCTCCCCATGAGGACAATGCCTCCCTGCACAAGTGTGGCGGGGGAGGATTCAATGAGTTAATACAAGTCCAGCCCTTAGCTCCCTGCATGGGAGATAGTCGTATTAATATCTGGAGGACCAAGTAAGACACTACCCATAGAAAAGGGACAGGTGTGAGTTCAGTGTTGGCCTTGGAACCTGGCTGTGTGTGCAGTCAGCCTCAATGCCAGAAGCGGACATAGTCAGCCATCCTAGAACTCACCTTCCCCAACCTGCACAAGGAAGGGACTCTTAGGAATGGTGTCCCCAGCAAAGGAGATCTTAACCACGTGAGGGCCAGGGTGCACTGGTTTGTACACACATCGATACACCTGGTTCCCTTTGTCTTCCACGAGCAACTCCACGGTGTTCTTGCCCTGGGGATCTTCCACCTCAACACCGATGTCACCCACGCCGGCACCTATGAGAAAGCGAATATTCCGTGAGCCCAAGGCACCTGCTCAGGAAGCTTGCTGCTGCTGAATGTCAAAGCAGGTACAAAATGCAAAGCAGGAGGGAGGGACTCAGAAGGGCCACACCAAGACGTTAACAACTGTTTCCTAGCAGGGGGAAGAAGGGCCATGGCTGACCTTCCCTATTCTCCCATTCTCTATTTTCTAAAATTTTCACCCACCCTGCAAAGAAAACTGACATTTCAAGAATTGTGCTGTGGGGAAGCCGGGATGGCTCAGTGGGTTGAGCGATCACTTTGCAGCGCCAGAGACCCAGGATCGAGTCCCGGCCCCGGCCCGTGCGGACCCATGTGCTGAACTGGGGAGTGCCCCCAGTTCAGTTCTCTCTCTGTCTCTGTATTGCTCTCTCTCGCTCTCGCTCGCTCTCTCTCTCTCTCTGTCAAAAACAATTAAAAAAAAATTGTGTTGTATTCACCCTTTCCGATCCTACCACAGGACCTTGCATAGAATTCGGTTTAGTGGATGATTCTTAAGACTTAGTTTCTTTGAAATATTTATCTTGTCAAATCAGAAATGTGTGCAGGAACGTATTATTTATCATCAAAGCCAAGCTTGAGTGTAAGATTTTAGAGAAGAAAAGCTGGTTTTGGAAAATCAAAAATATAACCAACACATTCAAAAAGTTATTGTTGCTGTTGATTGTTCGACTGAAATAACAAAAAAGTCAGGCATCCCGGGCCTTTGGGATCCTGAGGATTATCTCTGGCTTTAGAAGAAAGCCTGGTCCGCGGAGGAGAGGTGCAGAGGCGCGTTACCTGCCGTGTAGATGTCAAAGTAGGTGGGCTTATTGGCGATGTTTCCTGCAGCTTCCAAGCCTGGGCCTTTCGCGGTGACTTTACTGGCATCTCCCTGGGCCTTGTCAACATTTACTTCAAATGGGCTCTTGGAGATGTGCTGACCTGCAAAGAGGACTGTGACCTACAAGTGACAGACAGACAACATATGAGCACATCTCCCTGCCTAGTGAGGCCACCAGATCAAGCCCCACACTGTGACGATATTCTCTCCCATCCTCCTGATGATCCACACACAGGCGGCAAGAAGCAGCAGCCCTATCAGTGGCCAGAATGGGGGGGTCCCACCTGCCTTCACGAGTCATCTGGCTGAGCCTGGGATATCAGGCCTCCAGCAAATTAAAGATGCTCACATCAGATATGCTTAGCCTGGGGAAGCCGGGATGGCTCAGTGGGTTAAGCACTCACTTTGCAGTGCCGGGGACCGAGGATCGAGTCCCGGCCCCAGCCCGTGCGGAACCATATGCTGAACTGGGAGCTCCCCCCGTTCAGTTCTCTCTCTGTCTTTGTATCTCTCTCTCTGTGTCAAAAATAAATAAATAAATAGAATATATTTAAGATATGCTTAGCCTTTCTAGTAGGACATGGATACTTAGAGCTGAATCTCTAGACAATGGACCCTGTAAGGCAAGTTTGTCCAACCTGCGGCCCATGCGTGTGGCCCAGCACGGCTTTGAATGTGGCCCAACACAAATTTGTCAACTTTCTTACAATACTATGAGATTGCTTGGTGACATTTTTTTAAAAGCTCATCAGATACTGTTCCTGTATTTTATGTGTGGCCCAGGGAAGTCAAAAGGTTGGACACCCTGCTTTAAGGCAACTACAGAAGGAGCCACTGTTCCCCCAGCGTATAATGCATAGTTTTAGGATTTCAAACCCAAGCCAAAGTATGTATCAAGAGACCAAGATCATTCCCAGATACATGGATTTGAGAGAAAGTACAGATTTCCATCAACACCTTGAGCCAGCGTTCTCATCTTTTAAGTGTTCCAGGGGTACTGAGTTAGGTTTTCTATGAATGGAATGATTGATTACACCATAAATGGTCTATGTCACCAAGTCTTGACACGGTACACAGGTATTGGGTCCGTGCATGCTCTTGAAGGCTTCCAATGAAGGGCACACTCCTAGATCACCCCAATTTCCTGCTAGACTCCTAGAGACCCCATTCTATAGGTCAACTGGACACCAACTCAAACAGAACTCAAAACGCTACTGGGCCCAGGGTCAGATCCTCATCAATTCCCCAATCGCACGACTGGGCCACTGGCTCCCACTCTAGTCAGCTGGCGTTCTCCACACTCAGGCTTCAGTGCTAACAGGCCCCCCAGAGCACCCCGAAGGGGCCAACTTAAGGTAGCAGCACAGACTAAGAGCCTATAGCTTAGCATCAATACTCCAGGCAGCAGCTATAACCATTCATTATCTAGATGGAGTTAGAAAAATCTTAAGACATTGCAAAAAACTTAGTGGAATGGAACCAATCTAGATGTATATGAGCTAATGTGTCAAGTCTGGTTCATGGGGATCCCAAATTTTCTACAATGAGCACAGATACTTTTATAATCAGGAAGGAAAATCAGAAGTTAACTGAAGAAACATCACACTTTTTCCTGAGCTATCCTCCCACACAGATGGAAGGAAACCCAGAAGAGCAGCCGAGCCTCAGCCATGATGCTTACTTTGTGCAGCCCAGTGACCTTGGGCAGGTATTCCACAGTGTATGTCTTGTTCTTGTCACTGTCAGGGGTCACATGTGCCTAGGACAGAAGATGGGCAACAGTTAGAGAAGGCTGCAAGTGTGAGTAAAAGCATGCTGTACCAGCCAGGATCCTGCAGCAAGCTGCCAGGTCCTGAGCTTCCACCCCTGCAGGAACCCCCAGGAGAGAAGGAGCCTCAAGTCACAGAAACAAAATCATGTAGCTCGCACACAGGTACAACCAAGTCAGGACTCTCCACCGTCGAGGCTAGAACTGTCCTAGACGAGAGAGACTATAATGCAAGTAACTTACTCAGAGTAATTACTCAGAGTTTATGAAATGCCTGGCCCAGTGTTAGATACTAAAAGTAAACCAGGCAGAACCTCTGCCCCTGTGAGAGAAATCAACAATATGCCAGTAAACCTAGAATTTTACATGGTGCTGAGCACCAGGAATAACCTATCATCTTAAGAAGATAAGTGGAGCCATACACCTGGAAACTATGTAATTGTTTCCAACCAATGTCACCCCAGTAAATTTAACAATTAAAAAAAAAAAGAAGATAAGTGGACAAAAGGAACAGCACATATTAAGGCCCTGAGGGAAGAATCAAAGGATGGTCAGGGTAGCAAGACATCAGCACTGTTACTATATTGTTATCAGTATTGTCTTGTTATTATTCTAGCCATCCAGAACCTCAACTAACTGCGCTAACTTCAAAGCCGCCTTTATTTTTACAAAATTGTGTCCTTGAGTAACAATTTATATTAGTTTTCAAGGCACAGCCCTTGGGCAAGTTAATTTGAGCACTGTAAGCTTCAGCTTCAGGATCCTTTGGGTAAAAAACAACTTTTGTGATGAGCTTTAATGGGGCAAATGGGGGCGCAGTCCCTGGCCCTGTTACAAGCCCTCCACAGGATGCTGGCAGGCGAGGCAGCATCTCCAACCTACCTCCTCTTTGTTCCCTTCTGGGTCCTCGACAAACACCATCACTTCTCCTTGTCCGGCGCTGATGGTGTCCACAGTGAACTTGGCCGGCTGCTTCACCATGTTTCCCGTGGGCTCGATTCCTGTCATACGTTCACACAAGCACATTACAAGCTGGGCCAGGCCCTGACACAGGCCATCACCCACCCTGTCTCCTTCAGGAAAATGGCCAAGGACACCCAGCTCTACAGCTACCACCTGGAAGACGGTGGGGCAAACTGCCACGACAGGAACAATCAGATGGGTCAAAAGCGCTTAATTCTGTCCTTGTTATTTAAGCAACATCTGATTCTGAAATCGTCAGAGCAATTCAGTCAGAAACCTATACAGTCATGAAAGATGGTGCGCTAACTAGCGGTGAAGCCAGCATTGAGGAAGGGGACATGGGAGGAAGAAGGTGTGGGAAAAATGGCTTGTTTTTCATTTTATCCTGCTTGATTATGTTTAAAAATTGCATTCAATTATTATTATTTTTAAATTAAACTATGTTGAGATGGTGGAACAAATTAATTTGAAATAGATTCCTATGCAAGTATAAGAAATAATACACTTTTTCTAGTTCCCCAAATGGTTACATAGTACAAAACTCTAGTACATATCACAACAAGGGTGCTGGCCTTGACAGTCAAATACAGAACATTTCATTCCCACAGGGATCCTTCACGCTGCCCTTTTAGAGATACACCCACTCCACCCTCTTCTTACCCCAACATGCACTACTTTGTTCTCCATCTCCCTGACTTTATCATTTCTACGATGTAATATAAATGGAATCATACATTGTGTAACATTTTGAAATGATCTTTTCCAGCAGCATAGTTCTCCAGATTCACCCAACGTGTTGCCTTTATCAATAGTTTGGTTTGTTTTATTGCTGAATATTCCACGGTATGTTTGTTTACCCATTTAGCCATTGAAGGGCATCTGGGTTGTTTCCAGTTGTCTATTCCTGATAAAGCTGCTATAAACATTCGTGCATAGGTTTGTGTGTGACACGTTTTCATTTCTCAGGCATAAATGTCAAAGAGTATACTTGCTGGTCTGGAGGGTGGTTGCATGTTTCATTCTTTGTAAGTAACTGCCAAACTGCATTCCAGACCGCCTGTACCATTTTACATTCCCACCAGCAATGTTTGAGAGATTGGGATCCAATTTCTCTGCATCCCTGTCAGCATTTTTTATCATTACTTTCTATTTTAGCCATTCTGATAGGGGTATGCCGGTATTAATTTCCATTTCTCTTATAGCCAATAATATTGAACATCTATCTTTCCATGATTCCTTTGCCATTGGTACAGCCTCTTCAGTTAAATGTCTATTCATGTATTCTGCCCACTTCCTAACTGGATAGTTTGGTTACTTTTGTTTGTTTTCAACTACTCAGTTTTAGTGTTGACTTATATATTCTAGGCACTAGTGGTTTATTGAAGATGTGGCTTCCTAATATTCCTCCCCCTCCACCCCTCATACACACACATACTCTTTATCTTGTTTTTTCATTCCCTTAACTGCAACAAGTTTTAAAAGTAAAATCCAGTCCCCAGGCCCTCTGTCTCAGCAACATTTCGAGTTCTATTGGAGATGCTGTCCAGGGGGCTGGAAGTTAGGCCACAAGGGAGCTTCTCCTGCAGAAGTCGGGGGTGGAGGTGGGGGTGGAGGTGGGGGTGGAGGTGGGGGTGGGGTGGAGGATGGGTCCTGGGCCGAGAGAAACTCCATCCACAGCAGACAGTCCAATGCCCATGTGCCCACAAGGCTTCAAGACACACACTCCTTGTACTTTTTTACATTTTTAAAGATTTATTTTTATTATTTTTTGGCAGAGAGAGACAGACAGAGAGAAACAGAGAGAAGGGGGAAGGCCCAGATCAGTCTCCATAGTTGACAGCATTAGTTTTCCATATAGTTTCACTCCACAGGTGGGTACAGGGCTGCCCAGGGCAGGAACTGGGCCAGGAGCCTCCCTCATAGGCCCCGGCAAGAACTGAACTGGGGGCACACCCCAGTTCAGCATGTGGGTCAGCGTGGGTCAGGGCCGGGATTCGATCCTTGGTCTCCCGGGCTGCAAAGTGAGCGCTTAACCCGCTGAGCCATCCCAGCTTCCCCCTTTTTTACATTTTTAAAGTTTTTAACTTTGATCTGAAGTCCAAGTTATCACTTTTTTTTTTTTTAATGGATCATGCTTTTGGGGTCAAGACTAAGAACTTGTTGCTGTCCTAGGTCACAAAGGTTCTCTTCTGCATTTTTCTGAAAATTGTATAGTTATGCATTTAAGACTGTGATTGATTTTGGAGTTAATTTTTATATAAAGTATGAGACTTAGACTGGGTTTCTCTCTCGCTTTCTTTTGGGCCTATGGATGTCCAATTCCTCTGGCACTCTGTGCTACAAAGGCTGTCTTTTCCTCCCAGGAAATTGCTTTCACGCCTTTGTCAAAATGCAGTTGTGCATATTTGTATGGATCTCTGTCTGGGTACTATAGGCTGTTCCATTGATCTATGTGTCTATCCCTCTACCAATAACACAGTCTTGACTTTTTATTTTTTGTTTTTTACCTTAAGTTTAGCTTAGCTCCTTGAAGCTATATATTTATATCTATTGCCAAATCTGGAAAGATTCCAGTTCATTATTTCTTTGAGCATTTTTTTAGCCTGCTCTGCTTTTACACTCCTCCTGCATCTCCTGTAACATGAATGGTTACATGTTTTGTCTACTTAATGCCACTGCATTCACTGAAAATGGTTGTTAGTCAATGTTATGTATATTTTACC